>JALIGU010000001.1:44004655-44121045 GCA_023053565.1 Aquilegia eximia
AATTATTCAAATCTTCCTCATCTGCAGAGATTGTGAGTGGCTTCTTATTCTAATGCAATAAGAATTTATTAATACAGTAAGATGAATTAGATCAGTTTACAAAGTAACAACTTTCATTGCAGGTCATTGGAGAACAATTCATTGAGTGGGGACATTCCATCCACCATTTGGCAAAATTGGACTTCGAATGGAAATGAAAGTCTTCTATTGTAAGACTTGAGCTCTAATATCAGTCTTATCCACATATGTATGAACGTGGTTTCTCATTAATATGACTTCATAACTGCCAAGAGCAGTACATTTATTAAAAAGACATCAAACTTTTGGTTATTATAGAGAAGTTAAGTGGAATTCCTGTATTGTGTTTCATGTCGTTAAGGATATCTGTTTTTATTCAGGGCGGATTTTTTTTTTTTTTTTTAATATTGGTATAATGCCTTTGTAAAACTTTACACGCTTTGGTGTTGTAGGGATTTCCAGAACAACAAGCTTTCAAATATTTCAGGCAGTGTGAACCCCCCTGCAAATGTTTCTATCAGGCAAGTTTCTGAAAGTACTGATGCAGATTTATAGTATTTTCTGTATATTGTTTGCATCATTATCTATATCGATATCACTAATAATTGCGGAAGAAGCTTTCTTCAACTTTTATATTCAGTAGAAGCTCCCTCAACTTCGATAT
The DNA here is from genome assembly GCA_023053565.1 of Aquilegia eximia. Classification (NCBI taxonomy): domain Eukaryota; kingdom Viridiplantae; phylum Streptophyta; class Magnoliopsida; order Ranunculales; family Ranunculaceae; genus Aquilegia; species Aquilegia eximia. Next base: position 44,005,338 of record JALIGU010000001.1, read on the forward strand.
GTTTGTACTCTTGGCTGTCAAAAGTCTTGTAATTTCAATTTAACTGAGAATTAGCAGGAATCATTTGCATTGGAAATCATATCATGTAGTGTTTGCATCCTCATTAATTTATCTTGATTCTCAGGCTTCAGGGAAACCCATTGTGTGAAATTGCAAACCAACTCAACATAGTCCAGTTCTGTAGATCTCAAACTCGAGGTGAGGATGTTCCAAAGAGCCCAATAACACCAGAAGAATGTCTTATTCAATCATGTCCTGAAGACTACGAATATCTTGAAAATTCCCCTGTGCCTTGTTTCTGTGCTGCTCCTCTTAGAGTTCGTTATCGGCTGAAAAGTCCTGGATTTTCAGATTTTACGCCTTATGAAAATGAATTTGAGGTGTATCTAACCAGTGGCCTTGAAATGAAGCTTTATCAGCTATCTATTGCTTCATTTATGTGGATTGAGGGTCCTCGGCTGAGGATGGAACTGAAGTTGTTTCCCGAGTTCATCAATAATGGCTCTAATAAATTTAATGACAGTGAAATACTGAGAATTAGGAGCATGTTCACAGGATGGACAATACCAGACAGTGAAATATTCGGGCCATATGAACTTCTTAAGTTCACCCTTTTGGGACCTTATGAAAACGGTATGTCATATATTCACTGTATAATGGATTAGACAACTATTGTTTTTCATAAGTTGGATCAAATTTGATCTTATCATGGGTTGCTTGCAAAGAGTCTAAACTTGGAAGCTATTAATAAAGCATGTGCATGTAACTTGTGACTGGACTTTAGGAGTGGTTACCACTTGTCTGGTATAAATGCTGGACCTGTGAATACACAAGATGCAGTTATACCTCATACGACGCCCCCATGTTTGAAATCCATATGTCAAAATTTGACCACATTCGAATGTAATACAGGCCCCCTTCCTGTCTCTCCCACAACGTGTACCACTATTAGTGGTTGATGTAGATTATACTAAAGCCTCAAGTACCTTTTTGCATAGCATTTCCATGTTGTAACATGTCAAATTTCCTTCTGTTTTTTATTAGTAATTTTAGTGTAATTGTTATCTGGTATGCACAATTATGCGAGAAAAAATGGTTCCTGATTGTAATTTTTGGTGCAGTCTTGCTCGATTTTCCTAAATCAGGAATAAGTAAGGGTGCCCTGGCTGGAATTGTAGTGGGGGCTGTCACAATTGCATTGTTATTATCCGCAGTTGTCTCAATGCTAATCATGAGAAGGAGTGCACAAAAACGACGAACAGTTTCAAGAAAACGTCAATGTAAGTACTACTGTACTGTAAAATCCTTAAAGTTGTCCAACAAAGTTTGGGATGCTCTTTCATTAAATCAAAGTTTGGGATGCTCTTTCATTAAATGTCAAAATTAAATAGTAATCACCACGTATGATGTTTTTTTCTGGTAATATGTATTGAAGAAGCAATAGTGGACTGGGGTTTCCCTTACTCTATTAGTAATCAGCTGTGAATATCTCTAGACTAGAATGAGTTCCCCCCAAAAAATATTTGTGGGCAACACTTAATATATACTCCCTTCCCCAATTTTGATTCCTCGGTTTTCTCCCTGTGAAGTCTAATCAACATAGAAGAGCTGTGCATGGGTTTAGGAAGAACTGATACATGAAATGCCATATCCCTTATTGAATGCGAGGACAGTTTTTTGCTAACTTCAGAAGTTTTAAAAGAAGCACAAGGACAAATGAGGAATCTGGCTGGAACGGAATCGGTGACATTTTCAAGGAAAGGCACACTACAGCCTACCGATATCGTTGACATTAAGGGATGGTTATTTCTTGGGTGTATGAGTCTAAGGAATACAAGTCCTTTGTATTATCTTGGGAAGCAATTATGGCTAAAGTTCTTTGTACATACTGACAGGAGGCAGACAATATGATAGCTAAAGTCGTATTCATTTTATTTTAAGATCAGCTACCAACAATTTCATAATAGTTTATCATTACTCATGCAGCATCAAGAGTCTTATTAAAAATTGATGGTGTGAAAAGCTTCACTTTTGGACAAATGGAACTGGCCACAAACAATTTCAGTAACTCCACTCAGATTGGCCAAGGAGGCTATGGTAAGGTATATAAAGGTATTTTAGCTGATGGAACCATCGTAGCTGTGAAGCGTGCTCTTGAAGGATCATTACAAGGAGAAAAAGAATTTTTGACAGAGATTGAATTACTATCACGAGTACATCATCGCAATCTGGTTGCTTTGATTGGATATTGCGATGAAGAAGGTGAACAGGTACTATCTCAGTTTCTCCTTCATCCCTGGACCCTTGCATCTATTGTCTCCCCTCTAAAAATTTTGGCTGTGTATGCAGATGTTGGTTTATGAATTCATGCCTTATGGTACCTTGAGGGACCACCTTTCTGGTAATCATTTTATTGTGTTCTCTTTAATTATCTTTGTTATTCTAAAGTAACGGTGTTTAAAATATCACAGTTAGGTCAAAGGAAGCTCCGGGTTTTGCTATGAGGCTGAGGATTGCCTTGGGTTCAGCCAAGGGTATCCTTTACCTCCATACTGAAGCTAATCCTCCAATATTTCATCGAGATATCAAGGCCAGCAACATATTGCTGGACTCCAAATTAACTGCCAAGGTTGCTGATTTTGGACTTTCAAGACTTGCGCCAGTTCCAGATATCGAAGGGACTGTACCTGGTCACATATCCACTGTTGTGAAGGGAACGCCGGTAAGCACGGCTTGCCTTCTAACTGCAAAATAGGACATGCTTGAATTACTTGTGTTCATAAAAGAAACAGTCTAGTATCATAAAAACAAGAAAAGACAGTTATATTAAATACTCTGCATATTATCCTATCAATAATGTGATATACCGAACTGTGTAAGTCATTCTTTCTGTGTCATCAATAACCATACTATGGACCTATCATCTATGCAGTTGATATACCTATCGTGGTTGATAGAAATGTACTCTTTTATAGCTGTTTTCAACATTGGTACTTTCCATAGTGATAATGAAGAAAGATTATAATACCAAGTGGATTCGCCCAGAGGTATTACCAACTGAGCTCAGCTGGGGAAAAAAAAATGTTAAGATTTTCTAAGACTAATTACAAAAAAGCATCTTGGCGACGATAAAAAAGTATTACTTCTCTCAAATTAAGTTGAGAAATTTTTTGTTAAGTACATGAAGGTTATAGTAAGATAACAACGTGAATTTATAATTTCGAAAAGATGAAATGCCCTAGATTTTTGTTTTGAAGTTGTGATGAAATGAATGTATTTATATCTTGGCAGGGTTACCTCGATCCAGAATACTTCTTAACACATAAGCTGACAGATAAGAGTGATGTTTATAGCCTTGGGGTAGTCTTTTTAGAGCTATTGACGGGTATGCAACCGATTTCACATGGCAAAAACATAGTTAGAGAGGTAATACTCTACTTCATACTTGTTGTTAAATTTTAGTATCTTTCAGTATGTATGTTTTGGGGACAAAGTTGCATATGCATGTTACCGGTTAAAAAAGAAAATTCTGTTTTAGAACTATGAAACTTAATTTATGGCACAATTTCATCCTTCCTGCTCACTATTTCTCTTGTTCAAGAACCAAAATAATTTGATTTGTGCTATGAAATCAGTGAACCAAGTTAAAGGACTGTTACGCATGCGGTAATGATAACCAGAGTAATAGTAATGGTTGTGAGGAAACTGATCGAGGATGGTTGTATTTATATAAATTGGAATGAATCAGATGGTAGACTAATGTTGGCAATGACGTCTGTTCTGAAGTAAATATTTATTTATTTATTTACTTTTTGTTTGGCAAGCGGGGTTGAGGGGACCCCTACCCCTTTTAAATTGGGTGTGGAAACTTATATCAACAATCAGCTGTTGACATGTTTCGACCATTGAGCCACAGGCTCATGTGCTGAAGTCAATATTATCGTGGTTTATCCAGTGATCAACTTTTCTGTCAGTGATATGAGATGATCAGTTAGCTTTGTGACTCTTTGAAAACTGTGTTTAATAGTGTGTTTTTCGTTTGTTGATATATGTCTACAAACTTAGGTGAATTTTGCGTATCAATCTGGGATGATATTCTCGGTGATAGATGGGCGCATGGGATCTTATCCTTCTGAATGTGTTGAAAAGTTTGTGACCTTGGCCCTAAATTGTTGCCAAGATGATACAGATGTTAGACCTTCAATGGCAGATGTAGTTCGGGAACTGGAGAACATATGGTTTATGATGCCGGAATCTGATACAGGACCTTCAGATTCAGTAGATATGGACCCAAAAAAAGTGTCCCCTCCATCATCAACGTCGACAACAAAGAACCCATATGTGTCATCAGATGTATCTGGAAGTGACCTTGTGAGTGGAGTAATGCCTACCATTGCACCTAGATGATGATGCATGATGAAGTTGGAGTTGGGAGTGTTGGACACACATGCTTGTATTGTAGTAATAATTATATCTATGGTGAAGATTAGTTTGGCATTTGAAAACAAGAAGTGGATAGTATTCGATATACTATATATACATATTCAATCTTTTCTGTGTATATAAATATATAATGTAAAAAATGTACGGAAGAAAGTGTTGTGTAGGTAGTAAGTATAATTTATATGGTGCTGTATAATATTTGTTGTTGCATTTATAGAAAAGTGGATGATATATATATATATATATATATATATAGTTAATATTGGTTTTGCAGTATTAATAATGTATACATTTTGAAAGGTACGTACAGTTGCAGAAGATGCAAAGAATTTGAGGAAATAATATGTTGAGCCCCCATTTATTTGACACTAAATTGCTTGTGTGTAGCGTGTATTGCATATATAGTGGAGAGCTGATGAAAATTAAAAAAGAGTTGTGTGACTGGTCTGTAAGTAGTAATTAAGAAGGTAAGAAATTAAGAATTGACTCCGGATGTTGGTTGGTTGGTTGGTTGACCACAAACCACCTACTCAGATGCCAGAAGGAAGGATTGAGAGTTGAGAGTTGAGAGAAATGGTTTGACTTTTGAGACTTGAGTTGAGAGCAGCCGAATCCAGTGGACTCTCGATGAGGCCATGCCAGAACCCAGAAGGATTGGAAGTTGGAAGGAAGTGTTGATTCATGATGTCAATACTCAATACAGAAACCAGAAACCAGAAACCAGAAAGCAGAAAGTCAAGCGCGCCAAACTCATATTTAATGTAATGGGAAAAATTAAAGAAAAAACAAAACAAAACGATTATTGTTGTCGTTAATATCACATATGACTTTCTGACTTTGTTTTTCTCTCTCAAACGGGGGTCGTTGCTGTTATTATTATTTTTCAATGGATTCGTGGAAGTTATTCTTCCATTGTGATTTGTGAATATAATAATAATAATAATTATTATTCTTCATTTCTTCTTCTTGTTTCTGTGTTGATTGATTGACTACTAGTTAATTAGTATCTATGCATATCCATATTCATATTATTATTATGATGGTGTTTCAAATTCAAGGAACAACAACAACAAGAAGAAGAACAAGTCGTCTGTTTCTTCTTCTTCTTCTTCTTCTTGTTTTATGCTCTTGTTATGATGATGCTGTTGTTGTTGCTGTTCAACGACCACAACTTACTCATCCTTCTGAAGGTAAAATTAAACCTTCAACCAATTTACTACCAAACAAATTCTTCATTTTCTCAATTTTGCCATGTATTATGTATATATCTACCTAGTTTTTCAATTCATAATTATTATTAGCTTTCCTTAATTCAATTTATTACAGTTAGGGCACTGCAAGCCGTCAGAACAAGTTTGAACGACCCTATCAACTATCTTACCAACTGGGGTAATGGAGGTGATCCATGTATGTCTAATTGGACTGGAGTTTTCTGCTATAATACCTCAACCTCCGAGATTAATGATGGCTATCTACATATCATTGAACTGTATGTCTTAGTAATAAAACTTTACTACTCTATACTTTCCAAATACTGTACAATGTATCCTTATCAACAACTATTGTCATAGTGATACCTCATTTCCTTTCCTATTCTCTTAATTAATATATTCTTCGTTTCAATTTATTCAGGCAGTTCATTAATATGAATCTCTCAGGAATTTTATCTCCTCAACTTGGCAAGTTTTCTTATATGAAAATATTGTGAGTCACTACATCATATTTAATCATCTCAATCTCACTCTTATTTCACTCTTTCTGTCTCTCACATTGACTTTTTCTTTGATTTTCAAAGGGATTTCATGTGGAACAAATTAACTGGGACTATACCCAAGGAGATAGCTGATATTAAATCTCTGGAGCTCCTGTAAGTCACTAAGTTACAGTTATAATAATTCGAAATTATCATTCATATTTTTACACATTCATTTACGTCTTCTTTTTTCCCATACTTAATATATATCCCTTTCTCACTCCCTACCCTCTATTTGTCTGTGTGTGTTGCTCCAACATTTACATTCCCATATATGATGAACAACACATTTACCTGTAATTGCAGGCTCTTGAATGGAAACCAATTGACAGGCTCTTTACCTGAGGAGCTAGGATCGCTTTCTAACTTGGACAGAATTCAGATAGACCAGAACTATATCTCAGGACCTATTCCTAAATCTTTTGCAAATTTAAAAAGAGCAAAGCACTTGTAAGTAGGAGACATTTTGCCTTGATGTGTGTGTCGATATTGTTACCAAATGCGCCTAATTAATCTTTGTAATTTTTACTTGTGTAGTCACATGAACAATAATTCAATCAGTGGACAGATTCCATCTGAACTTTCCAAGTTACCCAAACTTGTCCATTTGTAAGTTATTGAATTTTGTCTTTTCATACTTGCCTGTTGCCGGAGATTGTTATTTTCACACTGTCAGTGTTGTTGTTAAATTATGAATTTAAGGGCTTGTTACCGATCGTTGACATGTATATTGCAGCTTGCTTGACAACAACAACTTATCCGGGTATCTTCCACCAGAGTTCTCCGAACTGCCTAATCTGCATATACTGTACGAATCATTGCTTTTAGTTAACTGACATGTAAATGTTATTTCATCTTTATGAATGGGTGTTTCTGATATACTGTCTAGCTTGATTTGTTAGCCTAAAATACAACTGATGAAGACATTTTCTTAAAAATTTGGTAATACCCTGTCTTCTGTCAAAAGTTTATCTACATATTTTTGGGGAAAATACACAAATCTCTTATTAACTAGCAGATGTCACTAATTCTTATATGTCCAAGTAATCAATCACTGTTGTAACTATTAATTAAGTTATGTCTTGATTTTTTCAAACTTGATTGGTTCATCCAATTATTTAGAACTCTCTTCCCAATAACCACTTTGATGGGCCAGTAATTGTAAAGCTTTTTGTTTTTCAGTCAGCTTGATAACAACCACTTTGATGGGACAATTCCAGCATCTTATGCCAACATGTCAGAACTATTGAAACTGTAAGTGCACTATACTTGGGTACATTGTTTTATTGCTTTAGCTGAAACGTTAAGTTCAAAGGTTCTCCTAATGTTTTGAGAATAGAAACTATGTTGAGACATATTGTTGTAGAAACTGAATCACTTCAGCATTTTTTTCCGGGTTTGGCAGGAGTCTTAGGAACTGCGGCTTACAAGGAGCAGTTCCTGATCTTAGCAGAATACCAAGACTTGCCTACTTGTAAGTTGTGAGTATGTCCGTTGGTTTCTTAAATTGTTCATTTACAAAGAGAAATCGGCAAATCTTGCTCTTTTTATTAATGAAAAGAAGTTACTGAGTATACCTCTTTGGTGTTACAATTAATATTTCAGAGATCTCAGCTGGAACCAGCTCAATGGATCCATACCATCAAAGAAGCTTTCTGACGACATCACTACTATGTATGCACTGTTTCTCGTTATCCGAATGCAGTTACTAATCACTTTAAATTTTGCTTAAACAAATTTAGTTTTGTATGGGAGATTCATATATAAATGACTTGTGAAAAGTTTTATTATAAGGATTATGTCCGTGCTATCTCCATGGTCTCATATGAAGGAACTGATTGTCCAAACTAATATGCAGTGATCTGTCTTACAACAATTTAAGTGGACCTGTTCCTGCTAACTTTTCAGGTCTTCCTCGCTTGCAAAGACTGTGAGTAATATGCATCTATTCTTAATGAAATCACTTTCCTTTTTTTTTTTATCTTTTTTTTTATTGTCATTTCGGTTGGATTCATATGATGAGTTAGATTGGCTTGTTGCCCATTGCAGGTCATTGGAGAATAATTCATTGAGTGGTGTTGTTCCATCCAACATATGGCAAAATAGGATTCTCAATGGAACTGAGGGTCTTCTCTTGTAAGACATGAGCTATAAAACCACATCGCCAAGATAATAAAAAGTTTTATGGCATCATTATAAGATTAAGGTTTAAGTTGATTCATTTAAATGGATGGCTCGACTCATATGTACCCTGATGTTGTAGGGATTTCCAGTACAATATGCTTTCAAATATTTCAAGCAGTCTTAACCTTCCTTCAAATGTTACTATCAGGTATGTCTCCGCATGTGTTGATGGAGCTTCAGATACATAAGTATACATTTTAAAAAAACCCGTTTTTGCATAATCATCCATATCACTTTTATTTCTGTATGTGATGGTAGCCTGTCTTTTAATTGTGTGGTCTACTTCAGTAGCAGCTCTATAAAATCGGTTGTGTCTTTATATAAGGCTTTGCCAATTCTGGTCATTATTTCCTGTAAGTGGTGGTACTTGAGATCAAGTTATGCTTTGTGTTGTCATTAATTATACTTGATGTTCAGGCTTCAAGGAAATCCCGTGTGTCAAGTGGCCAACCAACTCAATATAGTACAGCTCTGTGAATCACAGGGAGGATCTGAGGATGCACCAGAGGGTTCAAGAAATACACCAGCACAATGTCTCAGTCAATCATGTCCAGAGTACTACGAATATGTTGAAGAATCTCCTGTGCCTTGTTTTTGTGCTGCTCCTCTTAGAGTTGGATATCGTTTGAAAAGTCCTGGATTCTCAGATTTTCTTCCGTATGAAAACCTGTTTGAGATATATGTAACCAGTGGTCTTAGTTTAGATCAATATCAGCTATCTATTGTTTCATTTATCTGGGAAGAGGGGCCTCGATTGAGGATGTATTTGAATATTTTTCCTGAATTCAATAATCACTCTAATACATTTAATGAGAGCGAGATTCGAAGAATCAGGAGCCTGTTCACAGGATGGAAGATGCGTGACAGTCATACTTTTGGGCCACATGAACTTCTCAACTTCACTCTCCTGGGACCATATGAAAATGGTATGTCATGAATCCCAATGTGCAAAAGTTACATGATAGTTAAGCAAATTTACTTATTTTTGCCGAGGGTTATTTGCAAAGACTCTAGATTCTGGAATTTTATAGTATACAGGGGCGGAGCCACCCCCTCTATCTTCTCCTTCTTAAAGTATGTATACGCATACCTTGAGCCCCCATAGCAGAATTTCTGGCTCCGCCGCTGATACTATAGTATGGGTACCTTCAAGATGCAGTGACCCACCATTTGATGGCCCGGTGCAAGATACCCCTATTCCAAAGTTTACCACTCGGCTGATCCAACAATGCTCTTTTGTGTAATGACATCTTGGATGGTGCATCACATATGATAGTCCCTCACCATCTTCTCTGCACGTATAGTATTTTTACTGTTTCTTGTGGGTACAGGAACCTACCATACACTTTTTCATATCAGTGCGGGTTTCAGTACATGACAAGCAACTTCAATCTAGCATATATTTAATACAATGATGTGATACAATATTTGATACAAACAATGATGTGATACAATATTGGCATATGTTTCATGATTCTTGTTTTGGTACAGTGGTCCTCGATTTTCCTAAATCAGGGATAAACAAGGGTGCCCTGGCTGGCATTGTAGTGGGCGCTGTTGCTGGTGCAATTGCTTTATCCGCAATTATGACAATATTTTTTATGAGAAGACATGCAGAAAAACTACATACCATCTCAAGAAAACGTCAATGTAAGTGTTTCAGTTGTGAGATCTTTAATTTCATTTGGCTTAGTTTGTTGGTTCATCAATTAAGTCCGCAAATCCCCCCATCATCACGTCCCACCCACCCAAAAACCAAACAGAAATAAAGCCTTAGAATATCCTCTATGTTAGATATAGCTTGCATGTTATAACTGAAAATGCCTCCGTACTCGGTCAGGGTTACGTACTTCCGTAAACATAATGAACAGCCTTTTCCAACTTCAGAATGTTTAGAAGAGCCAAAGGGATAAAATAAACAGGAAAGTACATGCTCATTCTGCGATACTAAAAAAGCTAGTGTAAACAGATTAAGCTTGGGGTTAGAATGCTTGCAGTATATTAAATTAGTATAGCATATTGAATTATTGGTTGCTTTATATATCGTCTCCTGTTTAATTTTTTGAGATTATCAGATAAAAACAATTTCACAATAGGTTATTATAATTCTTGCAGCATCAAGAGTCTCTATCAAAATTGATGGGGTGAAAGACTTCACTTTTGGACAAATGGCATTGGCCACAAACAGTTTCAATAACTCCACTCAGATTGGCCGAGGAGGCTATGGGAAAGTATATAAAGGTATGTTAGCTGATGGAACCACCGTGGCTGTGAAGCGTGCACTTGAAGGATCATTACAGGGAGAAAAGGAATTTTTGACAGAAATTGAGTTATTATCCAGAGTACACCATCGGAATCTGGTCTCTTTGGTTGGATATTGTGATGAAGAAGGTGAACAGGTACTTTCCGACTTCTTCTGCATTCCTGGACCTTTGCATGCTTCAGTGCCCCAAATGGAAATTTGAATATGCCCTTGAATAGTGTCCCCAAAACCCTTAATTTGACCACCAAAATACTTGGGGTAATACTTGAATGTTTGGCATAATGGTTCGAGAAGGGTAATACTTTTCTTATGCTATTATTGGGTGCATGTGTAGATGTTGGTTTATGAGTTCATGCCAAATGGCACCCTGAGGGATCATCTTTCTGGTAAATATTCTTATTTGCTTCCTTTAATCTGGTTATTGTTATTTTAAAGTGTGGTGTTTATAAGGTATTGTATCACAGGCAAGTCAAAAGAAGCTTTGGGTTTTGCTATGCGGTTGAGGATTGCCTTGGGTTCAGCCAAGGGTATCATGTACCTCCATACTGAAGCTAATCCTCCAATATTCCATCGAGATATCAAATCCAGCAATATATTATTGGACTCCACATTTACGGCCAAGGTGGCTGACTTTGGACTTTCAAGACTCGCGCCAGTTCCCGATATGGAAGGGACCATACCTGGTCATATATCCACAGTTGTAAAGGGCACCCCGGTAAGCATGAATATTAGCTAAGGCTCCTATTGCTTCTGGTTCCTGATTTTGCTTCATGTTGGTGATAAGAGTAGTTTTACCATCTAATAGTAATGTAGTCTTATTATCACAACGAACAGTCAAAACTCAAAAGCTCTACCTTAACTGGCATTCTGCCAAGTGATGAGGTACAATTGTATTCAAGGATTATGTAGCTGGTCATCTCTTGGCCAAAATGAATTTAAAGTAGCCATGTAATTATCCATATTTTAGTCGTATATATTGTGATTATCAGACTGATAATACAGGTTTCGTTCATGTGAAACTGCTCAGTAACAGGTTATTCACCCCTTGAATTTAGTATAATTTTGATGTTTGATAAAGAAAATCACTCTGTAACAGCTGTTTTCTGTTTTAATGTTACATCTTTCATTGTCGAGAAAGTTACTAATACCCTGATATATAACACAAACTGCAATAGCTTCAAGCGTTTTTTTTTATGAGTAGTGTACTGAGTGTTTTTTCTCAAAATTTGAAATCTTGATGAGCTGAAAATAATAGCCAAATTGCACATTGAAAATATTGTTTCAATAAAGTGAGTTGCTTTGAGTTTTGATTTGAATATGTGATGGCAACATGCAATGACAATTATTCACATCTTGGCAGGGTTACCTCGATCCAGAATACTTCTTAACACATAAATTGACAGACAAGAGCGATGTTTATAGTCTTGGGGTTGTGTTTTTAGAGCTCTTAACGGGGATGCAACCAATCTCACATGGGAAAAACATTGTTAGAGAGGTAATATTCAATCTTTATTCTTAAGTGATGTTTAATATATCTATCAAGTTAAGTATTGTCGGAAGGTATTTGTTATTTACCTATTTAAAGGTAGGGGATCTACAGTGAAGCCGACCAAGAAATAATGTGCATTTCTAGAGGGTGTGCATTTATAAGGTAATAAGCATATTTCCCTAATATATATGGGATTAATATTTTTTGAACTTTATAGAGGGTGTGCGTTTATAGGGTGTGCATTTAGATAGGTTTCACTGTATATGCACATAATTAAATTGTGGCACACAGTCGAGGTAGATTCAACAAATTCATCAGTTCTGCTCCAGATGTTCCTTTGCTAAGAGTCATGGTAATTTCATGATATGTGCTATTAATCTGTTGACTCGTGAATGGAGAGTTCATCTTGGTGATTAAAATGTTACTGATAGTCATGAGAAGAGTGAAAAAAAAAAAAAACTGAATCAGATGATTGAGGTGAGCATGTAATATGTTTGCATGTATTAATGTTGGTTGGACTCGTTCATTTAACAACATTGTCCACACACCTTCACTCATCAGTCCATCTTGAGCTATCAATTTATGGATCATAAATGGCTGGTCAGTTTGCTTGGAGACAGTTTAACACTTTCTTGACTTTGCGTTTGCAAACTTAGGTGAAGTTGGCATATCAATCAGGAATGATCTTCTCAATGATAGATGGGCGTATGGGATCTTATCCTTCTGAAGGTGTGGAGAAGTTTGTGACATTGGCGCTTATGTGTTGCCAAGATGAGACGGATGCTCGACCTTCGATGACAGATGTAGTTCGGAAACTGGAGACCTTATGGTGTATGATGCCAGAATCTGACACAGGGCCTTCAAACTCCGTGGATGCTGGCTCAAGAAACGGGACATCACCATCATCTTTCTCAGGGACTACAAACCTGTACATGTCATCAGATGTGTCTGGAAGTGACCTTGCCAGTGGAGTGATTCCTACAATTGCACCTAGATGAGTGGGGAAGTCTTGAAATTATAGTGATCAGTATGCATTGTCGAAATATGAACTGGATCTTCCTATTTACTTTTTGCAAGTTCTCATGTACAGACATACACACACATGGACTATTAGAGGTAGTGTATTATAAAATATTATAATAGATCCATGTGAAATGAAATTGAAAATTTCAAAACATAGTTATTCTATGCTTCTGAGCATTAATTTTAGCTATGGAAGCGAATAGGATTTCCATGGGTTTTAAGTTATTAACCAGCATTAATGGCAATGATATTGGTGTACACTTATTTGGTCGAGGAAGCATATAGTTTTGATCCGGTACAGTGGTACTTCTAATGATCTGCTCAAAGAAAGGTGAAACACAGAGCATGTTTGGAAGGGTCTCGATAATGGGTCCACAAGTTTTTCCTTCTAGTTAAACTGACTTTTTTCGAGATGAAAAATTGACAAAGTGAAAAGGTTTACCTTCCAATCTTCCACAAGTTTTACTTTTTTTTTCTAACACAACAGTAGCAGCAAGCGACTGAGCCAATAAGTGCAAACAACTTGGACTATAGCCAAAGATAAATGCGCATACAACTTTAAATCATCTCCCCTAGCTAAACTTGAAATTTTCTTTAGATCACAAAATGATCTTAAACATGAACTTCATCCTTTATTCAGAAACACAACATAGACTTACTGTTTTTACAGTTACCTACACAATCATTCCCCAACCAAAACCATCAGATGGCTACAATGAGAAGTCATATAGGCAAGGCATCCAATGAAGTTCAAAGGTAAGTTATTTGGTACATGAACAAGAAAACAAGACTTTTTACAATCACAGACGCAGTGATGCAACAAGCCAAGCAAGGCACATATAAAACATTCCTTAAATCACATCACAACTGTTAAGTCTAGAATCTAACTCAGAATCCCATCGCAGACATAATGCGAGCAAACATAATGCTAAATAATCAAATGACATTTTAAGATAAAAGTGGGCAGTAGCTCTATGGAAAAGTCGGATAATAAGAGTCCAACTCATGGAAGGAACCATACATATCAAACCAAAACACAAATACAAGTCTATAGTACTCCTGTATTCAAAATTATCTTCCATTCTAGTCTACCAACAGAAGCTCCTTAAGTAGTGGCGTCCAAAAATGCTCTCCCAGGTTGGCGATTAGCCAAAGGTCCATGACAACCAAGAAGCTGTAAAACACAGAGCAAAACGGTTAGGTTCCCAAAATAAATATTTATAAAAGCACAAGGGGATAACTTTGAATCAAATATCTCGCATGATGATGTAGATACACATAGCTCCAAAGGATATCTGAGCTTGTTATAAAATAGATTGCCACACACACCAGTCAAATGATAGAAACTACTTTGATGCTAGCAATGGTTATAAAGGAAGCACAAACAATGCAAAGAAAACTAGGGTTAATGGGCAAAACAAACCTTAGCATTAACACCATCAGGCATAATCCTGTTCTCGGCCTTCCATCTTACATAATCAGTCCGACTGAACTTGGTGAATCCCCTAAAAGTGATCCCAATTGAAATAATTAGTAACAAAAAATTATTACAAAATAAAGAATAATTCAAACCAATGTTAGTACAGTAATTAAAGTTATAAAGATATGAGATGAGTGATGTCTAAATTGGTAGTAGAGACTAGAGAGAGCATATAAAAAAAAAATGGGCATACCACTTCCTGCTAACAATGATCTTCTGGCGACCAGGGAACTTAAACTTGGCACGACGGAGGGCTTCTTGAGCATGGATACCATTGTTATCCTTGCATCGGACAGATAAAAGAACCTGACCAATACTAACCCTAGCACAAGTACCTAGAGGCTTTCCGAAAGCACCTCTCATACCAGTTTGGAGCCTATCAGCTCCAGCACATGATAGCATCTTATTGATTCTGAGAACATGGAAAGGATGGACTCTGACTCTCAAATGGAAAGCATCTTTTCCAGCAAACTTAGTCATGTACTTGTTACAAGCAATGCGGGCAGCCTCAAGTGCCTCACTAGAGACATTTTCTTTCTCCCAACTGACCAAATGTACACAGAAGGGAAACTCATCAACACCTTTCTTCTTCATTCCAACATCGTAAATCCTGATTTTAGGATCAGGGACACCACGGCAATACCTTGACTTAGGGTAGGGCTTATTCTTAATTTGGCGATAACATCTTGCAGGTCCTAAAAAAAAAAGAAAAAAGTATTATATAATGATAAATGAGGCAGTATAGAGAAATCTTTGAAAAAAAGGTAGTGTATAGAAAAGAGTAGAGTTTTATAATAAAAATTGAAATTGAAAAGCAGTACGTAGTACAAACAAAACAAAATTGTTGAAAGATTAAGAATTGGGGTTGAGTAAACAGAAAACAAAAGCACGCAATTTGTTGTAAGAAGAAAGAGAGATAGGGGGTAGGGGGGGCAGGCAGGCATCCATTAATGAAAACCAATGAATAGATCTAGATAGAAAATACACAACAAACGAAACAAACATTTCTGATTCATCATACAGTTACAGTATGTATATTCAGAAATTTTGATAGTATAGTCTTAAGAAGATGGATCGATTAATTGGGAAAATACATCATATCATATGATGGTGGTGTGGTATGACTTATGAACAATACAATACAAATATACAATTGTTATTTTTTTAATGAATGGGATGGATAGAAACTTATACGTACTTCTTCCCATGGTGTCTCCTCGTCGTCTTCTTCTTCTTCGTTTGCTGCGCTGCTCTGCTCTGCTCTGCTCTGCTCGCTAGGGTTGTTGTTTAAAGTTTAAACCCTAGATTTCTTGGTTTTTATACGATAGAAAGTTAAGAGGACCAAGAAAAGATATTTCTATTATGGACCCATATGTAACGTAACGTACCCTTCAGACGGTCGTTGGAAGGAAGTAAGTAAGGCTAATTTATAATTTATTTTGACTTGTATTCCTTCAATCCCTCATCATCTTAAAGTTTATAGTACGTATTTTATCTATCTACATTCTCCTCCGCCCTCCGGTTTTGATTTACCAGTTACCAGAGAGACAAAACAAGGTGCAAGGTGCAAGGTGCAAGGTGCAAGGTGCAAGGTGCAAGGTGCCAGGTGCCAGGTGCAAGGTGCAAGGTGCCAGGTGCAAGGTGCAAGGTGCAAGGTGCCGTGTAAAAACAAAAACAAATACTACTAACTACTAACTACTACTACGGATTATACGGAGTACTAAATCTTTTTCTCTCTGTGAGTCTTGTGTATGTTTTTGTTTTCTTTGTCGTTTCGTTGACCTATTTTAGAAAAGAAGCAATCCTCCATTAAATATTACGTTATTCCTCCCTCTCCCTCTCCCTCTCCCTCTTCTTCCTTCCTTCCTTCCTTGTTCTTGTTAAATTCAATTTATTATTAGTTTCTTTCTTTCTTATTGCCTTTCCTCTCCTCCAATTGTCTCCACTGCTAAATGTGGTAATTCTTTCATTCTTTCTTCTTCTTCACTTACGTTTTTCGCCTATCCTTGTTATTAAATACTTATATACATATTTGTTTTACTAGTTTAAATTTCTGTTTTTTTTTTTTTTCCGCTTACAATCCATTTCTTCAACAATCAATCAATCAATCTAAAAATTCAATCCAATCCAATCCAATTGTCATCAGATTATTCTCTAACCCTTGTTTCTATTTCTCAATTTCAATTTCAATTTCATTTTTAATTCAATCACCATTACTTTTATTCAATTTAGGGTTTTCACTATTTTGCACCTTACTTTTATCCATCTGCACTTCTGCAGCCACTACACTGCCTTTAATACTGTACATGTATGTATATATTACTAATACTAGTAATTTGCTTTCTTTTAGTTGTTGTTTTTTAACTATTCTAATGTTTCATTCCTCCTTCTTCATTTTTGCAGAATACAATACAATTCAATACAATTCCACTCCACTCCACCAATACCAAACTGCTACAATAAGCTGCTTCTTATTTACGAAATTTTTCCCACTTGGGCGTCAACAACCCAGCACCAATCTTTTCAACCAATTTTGCCCTCTACACCTACTCCTCTCGTCTTCATTTCATGTAGTATTCTTTCATTATTCACAGATAGATGACTTTTTCGATATAGTTACTTATATCCACTAATTATTAACAACAATGGGCCTGCTGCATCTTACACATATTCTGATATTTTTTGGGGTCTTCATTGCGGTAGTGCACTCGTCTGTCATAGCCGAAGCTGATATACAACTTAAACAACAAAACATAAGGACTGCTCCTCATAAGAATGCAAGAAGCACAGTTATAGATGGCACTGGTACTGACAATGCCTTTAACACTTCTGACGATATCTTCTACCCCTTGCCTGACAGAAACAGTGGGAGTAGTAGAGTCTCCGCGTCCACAGTTGCATGGTTTACTTTGGCAATGGCCGCTGCAACTGGGTTAGGTGCCGTGCCGTTCTTCTTTGTACAACTTGATCCACAATGGGCCGGAATATGCAATGGAATGGCTGCTGGGGTTATGCTGGCTGCAAGCTTTGACCTGGTGCAAGAGGGCCAGGATCATGGTAGTGGCAATTGGGTAATGATTGGGATTCTAGCTGGTGGTGCTTTCATTTGGCTTTGTAAGAAGGTGATGACCAACTTCTCTTTTCAAAGCAGCAACCTCTTTTCTGCATTTTTCATTTTTAACTGTAGAATATGAAGACCATTTCTTACTACTTACGTGACTTATTCTCTGAAATCCAGACATATTAGCTTAAGATTTTTTACAACCTCGCCTACTAATACTCTATATATTTTCCCATTTAATGTACTTTGATGTGTTTTATTATTAATCTTTCATACTTATCTCTATTTATATTTATAAGTGAACTCTCTTATTAATCCTTATTACTTATTTTGCCAGTGGATAGTAATTGCCGAAGTTGGGAGGCAGTATCACATTTATGATTTAGTTTATCTGAATTATTACTATTTCACTATTTTGGCATTGATTGCATTTTGATTATGTTCTGTAAACATCATGACATTAGAAACACTAATACTTGGTATGATATTTTGCATTTTGTATGATGGCGCTCCTATTCTTGGTTTCTTGTTTCATATATATTTGCATTATTGGTAAAAACACTAATATTTCGTATTTGTGTACAGTTTCTTGAACAATATGGGGAAGTGAGCATGTTGGACATAAAGGGTGCTGATGCAAATAAAGTCATTCTCGTTATTGGAATAATGACTCTTCATTCTTTTGGTGAGGGCTCTGGTGTCGGAGTCTCCTTTGCTGGTTCCAAAGGTTTTTCACAAGGCCTCCTGGTAACTTTGGCCATAGCTGTCCATAACATTCCAGAAGGGCTAGCAGTGAGTATGGTTCTTTCGGCAAGAGGGGTTTCACCACAAAAGGCAATGTTGTGGAGTGTGATTACATCCCTACCTCAGGTAAATCCTTGTACTACAAAAAAGCTTCATAAGTTTTGACTTTCTGTAGAATCTTAATTATTTTGATTCTTGACACATGGATATGTGTGACGTAGAAAACAGATTTCTTAGACAGCTTTCTGAACCTACCTTTGCGACTAAATAGCCATTGAGCTCTAAATTATGAAAATAAAATGTTATACTGACCTTTTTATTTCAATCTCTATTCTTACTCCTATTTTTAATTGCTTGTTAGCTGATTACGTGTTACACTGTTGTAGCCCATTGTAGCTGTTCCTTCGTTCATTTGTGCTGATGCATTTAATAAATTCTTGCCTTTCTGTACGGGCTTTGCTGCTGGGTGTATGATTTGGATGGTTGTAGCAGAGGTCCTTCCTGATGCTTTCAAGGTAAAGTACATAGACACTACTTCACCTTTACACTCTTAGTATTATATTCTTGATTCAATAGAGTTTTTAATCCTTACCTGTCTCTAGGAGAGACTAGCCCTCTAGCAGCTGCTGGAGGAGTTTCAATGGTGTTACATGAAGTGTTTGTATTCACTTGAAAGTTAAAACCAACTGATATTTTAGAAACCCCTAGCTAGTCCTCATGATTAATATGGGACGGGAACAATGATATTTAATGAAATTCTGACGATTTTGGCAAACTTTCAATGTATGGCAAGTAACATCAAAAACAAAATTGTGGTTCTGTGTGCCTATGTCTGACTAGGACTCATTTTCATGTAGACACTTGACAATCGTGTTTTTTATCTAATCTTGATGTCAAAGTACCTTCTATTTTCTTCCAGGAAGCTTCGCCCTCTCAAGTTGCATCTGCCGCCACACTCTCTGTAGCATTTATGGAAGCTCTCGGCACACTGCTTCACACTTTTGGGCAAGGCTACAGGTTTGTGTTTTTGAAGTTTATGAGGTTTTTTTTGTTCATGTGGGATGGCGTCATGTCAAACTTGAGAACATATGTCTATGCATGTTTACGAAGCTGAAGCATTTCAGATACACAGATCTGTCCTTTTTTTGCCCCATCGAAATACTTCACTGTCAAAATAGCCTTGTAGATGATTCACAAACATTGATGAAATACAATTTTCCTCATCGTACATCTTAAACTTTAGTGCACGCTTGCAATTTGTTTTGCAAACACATGAGATAATTACTTCGACCAACACATTAACTCTCTCTTATAGAACTGCTAAATTGCTGGAGTTGCAAAATTGCGATGTATTTATATCATTATATGGCTTTTGGGCCATCTACATTATTTACTAGTAGATTTGCTGGTTACATGCCATATTTCTAATTTTTAGGGGATCTATGTTGCAGTTCGGAGGATGCTTCTGGATTTTTTGTTTCATTACTGTTCGGTCTTGGGCCGTTCCTTGGCGGCATCATTCTTGTATCTTTTGCTCTTGCTTTCCGTCTTCAGCATGCTCTGCTCACTGGTGTAGCTTCTGGTGTTGCTTTTGTTCTTGCTGCATGGAGACCCTCACAGTTACTCCTGTCATCAAAGGTGGGCTTCTTTCCCATCTTGTTGCTGCTTGCAGCGGGCTCAGCGTTCTTCCATGTTTCAACGTCTGGTATCCTGAAGCTTGCTAGTCGCAAAAAGGCTTCTGTAAATGACTTGTCAGCGACATCAGGTTTCTCAGTGAGTGCACTCACTCTACAGTCATTCTTAGCTTGTGGAGCTGTTTCCTTACATGCTTTAGCCGAAGGGCTTGCACTTGGTGTAGCTGCGCCAAAAGCTTATGGGCTCGGTAGACATATGGTTTTACCAGTTTCTCTTCATGGGCTTCCGCGAGGGGCTGCAGTGGCCAGCATTACATATGGGGCCACAGACAGCTGGCGTGGAGCCCTTGCAACGGCTGCCTTGACTGGATTTGCTGGCCCAGTGTCTGCAATTGGAGCAATACTAGCAGGGATCGACTATAGCCTACTTGACTACTGGATGGTATTTGCATGTGGTGCATTGCTGCCAAGTTTTGGGAGTATTTTCAGACGTGCAATCAGGGTGGATAAGCGAAGAAGCAGTTATGGGCTCATGATTGGTTTGGTATTTGCTAGCATGTGTCTAACATCCACTAGGTTGGTTTGCTTGCATACGCCATACTGCAACTCTGCTCCAGAGGCAGTGACCTAGGTTGTTGTGTGGGAGCAGTGTTTGAATGTGAGTTATGTGCATGATTAAAACAAGGGGATAAACATAATGTTTGGGGGGCCATTATAATTGATATTTTTGTAGAGTATAGAGGGGAAATAGAATATGCAAACAAGGGCCCTATGCTTATCAAAATATTATACAATGAAGCTGAAAGGCTTCTCATTGCTTCAACAAGTTGGAAGTGTAAAGCTGGTTGGAGGTTTTAGTTTGCGCTTGTACCTACTTGTTTGTGTTGTGGGGATTTGGACTCTTTTACAGGTTTTTTGAAGTTGTGATTCCACAAATGGGCAGGAGGTGGAGGAATTGGGTGAGGTGGACTTTTTAATGCTACATTTGGTTTAGCCAAGCTACCAAACTTTACTTGTGTCATTTTGGAAAATGAGCTAATATTGTCCTCACAAATCACAATCAGAGAATGGTCTTAACGTTTTAGATGTACAGTAGTAGTATTAGACATGCTAAAAATCTCCAAAACTGCAGATCATAATGCCCTCTTTTTACACTGATTGATGCATGCATGTACTGTATGTTAAAGGGGAAGAAAGAAAGAGGTCTGAATTGAACCATCAAACGTATTCATTCAGATCCAAAGCAAATTGCTCCCCACCAACATGTACAAAAGTTGGTAAACAGAAACAAGAAGAAGAAGAAGAAGATTGATTCACTTCACTTGGTGCAAAAGACAGGGGTATTTCAGGCACTTCATACCTACATAAGACATGGGTATTTGAAATTTGAAATTTGAATTGAAATTGACCAGTGACTCAGTAGAGAGTATTCCAACGGTCAAATAATTAGCAGCACCTCTTCTTCCTCATTTATTCTCATACTTGAGCTTCACCCTTTTGCAGTTTAATAAGTTCTGTTCTCAAGGAAAGGAAAGGTAAGGTAAGGTATGACCTTTGACCTTTCTTTAATCATGATGATCCTTTCACAACACAGACTATTGTGTCTCTTAATTAATATCTTAAAATGGATTTTGTTTTCTTAATTTGATAGGGGTTTCAATCAAACAAAATGGTGAAAGCCGCCAAGCAAACAGCTTATGAACAAATCCGGCAGCAGAGATTAGAAGAGAACAAGAAAAGAATGGAAGAGCTTAATCTTACTCAACTTGCTCGTGCTGTCACCATTGCTGCTTCTCCAAAGCCCTCACCTGTATGTATTTGCTTTGTTTAATTTCTTCCTTGGCCTTCATTTCATCTCATCTTTAACTTTATCATCCGCCCATTGAACTTTTTTTTTTCCCCCCACTATTCTTATATCTTTTGTTTCTCTTTCTATAATAAATAAATTAATAACAGATGAAGCGTGTGAAACCCCGCATTCCTCGCCAAGAAACAGCTCTGATCCAAGTTAGAAGGTCATCTCGTGTCGCTAAGAACCCTGCTCCAGTTTATAAAGAAGTAAGTACTGTATATATCAAGGTCATTAATTCTTTCTCAATTTAAAACTCACTTTTGCCCCAATTTCATTATTAAAACGAATTGATTTTCAGGTTTTACTCGATATTCTGGAAAGGCCTAGAAGGTTTGTCAATATGTATTTATTAATCTGTTGATATACGGTACCATCCTTCTGATTAATTTATTGAAACAGAAAAACACCCATATAACAAGACTTGTCTAATGTCTATGTATAGGATTTTTCTTGGTAGGCACTTCAATCGGAGAACAGATTTGTCTAACCGTGTATATGCTTCTGATGAAGCACGGTTGAAGGCAATAGAGAAAGCCGAGGAGTTGGAGGCCAAACTTGAGAATGGTTCCCCTAGCTTTGTAAAGTCCATGCTCCAGTCACATGTGACTGGTGGATTTTGGCTGGTAACTTTCATTCATTATCTGATTTCTCAACTTGTTCTTCTATTGAGCTTTTTAACAGGTATTAATCCTTTGATTTATGGTAAACAGGGCCTTCCCAGTCACTTTTGCAGGGACTTTCTTCCAAAGCGTGATGAAACTGTTACTTTGGTTGATGAAAGTGGGGAGGAGTGGCCTACAGTTTACCTTGCACGAAAGACTGGTTTAAGTGGTGGATGGATGGGATTTTCACGTGATCACAAACTGGTTGATGGGGATGCCTTGGTTTTTGAATTAGTCAAGCCGACTGAATTTAAGGTAGTAGCTTTATTTCCAACTTATTAAATCTTTCCTACATAATGTTTGGAGGTATAGTATGACATATTTAAGAGAGGATGATAATTTATAATTCATGTCATACTTGTATTTGTAAAAGCTTCTAAACTCTGTAATCCAACTGAACTCAAGCCAAAATCAGATACATTGTAACATATCATCATACTTAATCGATGGTGGAGACTGGAGACTGAGGGACCAAAAGGAGAAAGTGGAGAGAATAGAGTGATAGACTAATAGATAGAAACATTTCGCTCTTAAATGGATGCAGATTTTGACATGTCTCATGTAATGTTTTGTCTTTGATTCTACGGGTTTTTTTTTCCCAATCTGTTTTTGCTCCTATGGACGATTCTTACGAAGGTTCTTATTAAACGTCGAGTACATCTTTTGAAAGAAATGGTTTGATTTTGTTTCAATGGTGACCAAGATGTTTCTGTAACTAATATTGCTCAAAACACCATGAAGTGTTTCAGATGCAATTTTTCTTTCCAGAAACTGCACTTCTTTGTTTTTATATTTAATTAGACACACAACTCTATTTTAGTCACTACACGCAAAGAGTCTAATGATTTTCTTAAGTTAATTGATTCCTATTTATAACCCTTGTAGGTTTACATAATAAAGGTTGATGATTAAAAGCAACAGCATACTGAGGTCCTAAAGAAGGTAAGCTGTTCGTGCTAATGTAAAGTTATGGTTTCATGTATTTAAGATTAGGCCATTGTTAACAGATGCAGTACTTTAGGTGGATACCATGACTATTAAAAAAAAAACAAATTACAGAAGATTACAATAATTCTTGCATTCAGTATGCATAGTGGTAGGCCCGTAAAATTACTCTTTGAGACCTCCACCCCCAATTTAAAAATATAGTTGTGATTGCCTCATAATCTTTTCAAGTATTCGCATGTTACAATGAATTGGCTCTTCAGATTCATCTCTCTGTAACTCGTGTAAGCTTTATGATTTGGATAAATATCTTCTTTTTCTATAATGCAGTGATGAATTTGATACATATTGACTCACACTTATATTTGTAGATAGAAGATAGTTTTGCATGATTTGTCCAGCCATAATCTATGTGTGACCTTTTTCGCAGCAAGAAGACTAATGACGTGGTATTTTGGTTGATCCTAATTTTTAACAATAGAGGTAGCATTTTTGCTGATGGTGGTTTTAGCTTACCCAGAGGTCGCAGCTCCCCATATACCACCTGTAGTTAACTTTATGAGGTTATATCCTGATTCCTGACAATGACAAGTTTTGTTAGAAAATGTTCTACTTTGGTACAATGGGAAGTCTTTCCAGTATATATTTTGTTGATTGAGGAATGTAATGGGAAACTAGGTTGAAGAACTAAAATATTCAACTGTCAATGCGGCATACAATTATTGTAGGATAGTTATTTCCTTTGTGTGCACCTGGAAACTTGTAATAATAATTAGTATGTTCTGAAGTAATGTTGCGCATTAGCCTGATACGAGTATTTGTTAAAAACATATAGAATTATGAAGCAGCAGACCAGAGAGCAATCTGAAAACAGAATTTTCTCATATTATCTAGTTGGGTTTGTTGTGTGTATGAAAGACAACCTCATGCATCATACCTAATTATGTTACTGTTTGGATGATATGATGTTCTGAAATTGTGGATCACAATTAGTTTTGACTTGTGATTTTGTACAAGCAGTGGCTCAAGTTTATTAATTACAAGTATTTTGGAACCCCTGGATGTAGGGGCTGTAATGCTGTATGAATAGTTTTAAGAGAGACCAAATTACTCACTTTGACAACGAACTTTGAAGTTGGTTGCAAAACTGACAACCAACTACAAAGTTAACAACGAAGTTTGAGTTAGCTTTCTTAACTAACATTGGGAACGGAATCCGGTAAATTTCGTCGGCGCACTTACTGACGTGTAAAATATTTGAACACGTGGCGTTGACTGCTACACGGTGTCACTAACTATTGCCACGTTGGCACGATAAGAAGCTCATGGTAGGCACGTGATTAATTAAAAAGTTGATTACAATAAAATCTCTTTCAGACAACAATCAAAACTAATTAATCTTTCTTTCAGACAAAAAACTCTTTCTTTACAAAAATCTCTTTCTTTACAAAAATCACTTTCACTGTGGTCCCTTTCCGTCAACTCCACTCAAAATCTCTTCTCTTCCTACCAACAAAGTGGTCCAAATAGGGTATGTTTCTACTGTTAAAGCTTCAATTCTTGTCGCAATAGTGAAGAACATGGTGGGGCCGTATGACATTTTGAAGAAAGTTTGTAAGTTTTCTAATCTAGGTTTTCAATAAACTAGGGTTTTATCTTTGTTTGTTTGCAATCGACCGTTTGCAATCATATAATATTGGTAGTTTGTTTGTTTAAAAGCTTTAAAATTGATTTATTTCTGCAATTTTGGGATTTTCAAAAATTGGGGTTTTTTAATTTGGGCATTTTTAAAAAATTAGGGTTTTTTAATTTGGGGATTTTCAAAAATTAGGGTTTTTAAATTTGGGGGTTTTGTGAATTAGGTTAATTTAATGTTATTGGTCTAAATTAAACATTGATTAATGGTGTAAAATATATATATGTTGTGGTATACTATAAAGTAAGATTGTTTAGCGCTACAAAGCAATAATATTTTCTCTACATTGTTACATTAGCATCTAATATGACTGTTAGTTGTGGTATATATTGTTAGTGATTTACATTAGTTTATATTCTTAGTTTATATTGTTAGTTTATATGTTGTTTATATTATGATTAACAAATGTAAACTGTTATGAACTAGTATTATTAGTTTACAATATACACTTTTATATTGTTAGTTTACGATATACACTTTTATGAACTAGTATAAATTAGTTTATATTATGACTGTAAACTATATATTAGTATATTTAAAATTTGTTTATTTTTTTTCTTTTCTTATTTTGGTTGTGTAGTTCCTGAGGAGCCAGATATTTCAATTGAACTCCATCATGGAGGTTATTTTGAATGGAAACCATATTGGTGGTATAAGGGTGGGAAGTTGAACTACTATTATAACATACCTAAGTCCCAACTGAACTATACCAACCTATTTGATACGATCAAAGAACTTGGATACAATAACATAGATAAGCTTCATTTCAAACAGTGTCATCAGTCTTTTGAGAATGGCCTTAGGTGCATTGTTTATGGTGACAGTATTAAAGCAATGATAGAAGGGTCTAAGCATCATGGGATGGTGGAGGTTTATGTTGAACATGATCCTAAGTATGTTAGTGAAGGTAATGCTGGAAATGAGTGTGAAAAAGGGGATAATGAAAGTGAAGAAGAAAGTGAGTCAGAAGAAGAGAGTGAGGAAGAAGAAGAGGAAAGTGAGAATGAAGAAGAAAAAGGTGAGAATGAAAAAGAAGAGAATGAAAAAGAAGAGAGTGAAGTACCAAGTGCAGGAGAGAAAGAAGAAGAAGAAATTGCTGGTGCAGAAGATATTCACAATGAGCCAAGTCAGATACCTGGTATGGCTTTAGGTGAGGTTGCAAGGTTATACAAAGACTTTTCTTCTGACAGTGAAAGTGAGAGTGAGGTTCATAGTGTTAATAATATGAGTGGAGATGATGATGATGATGATGGACTTCAAACCATTAGGAAGGAGAAGAAGCTTTCCCACATTGAAAATGGAGACATTATTCCTGATAATCTTCCTAATGCATGGATTGACCAGAAGGGAGAGGTTGATGAAAAATTTGAAGAGTATGAGGATGATGTGGACTATGATAGTCCCAAAGAAGGTGAAGAAAGGAGGAAAAAACCTACAAAACCTAAGTGGGATTGCAACAAAGATAACATATTGGGTTATGAACCAGACATTGATCAGAAGTTTTTTACAGTTGAGCAACTACAACTGTGCTTAAAGGGTTATGCTGTGCAACATGGATATGACATTACTTGTCCAAGGAAAACCCCTCTTACTTTGCTTGCAGTTTGTAACAAAGGTGAATGCCCATGGAGACTTTGGGCTAGCAACTGTAAAGAGTTGAAATGCATAAGGGTAAAAACTATTGAGACTAAACACACATGTATGAAGTCATATAGTTGTAGAGCAATGAATTCTAAGTTTTTGTGTCATTTGTATCAACACAAGATCCTGAGTAACCCAGAATGGAAGATGGCTGACTTAAAAAAAGATGTGTTGGAGTATTATGAACAAGATGTAACTCTTTTAATGTGTTACTGTATTAACCTATTTCTAGATTAATGCATCAACAGGGTCAGGTCGTTATGGAGACTTGACCAAATGGGGATATTGGATATTGGGGTGGCTGCACCTCGTTGAGATCGAGATTGCCTACGTACTCTAGCCCGGGGGAATTGAACTTAGAGATCAAGCCATCGTAGTTCTGTTTATATAGAAGATGGAAGGGCGTGGATCGTGGATCTTGCAGATTCTCCGCCATCATAATGATGATTAAATGTGTAACGCGCGAGGATCATCCCTGTGAATTAACTCTGTAACTGAAGAGACTATTCTGTGCATTGATTAGGAGCACGTGTGAATAGCAGGTCGCTGGTCGTTGTGTAGTCTGGTCGCTTTAGTCGAGCTGCTAGTGGGTTGAGGTTGTGGCGACCTGACAGATTGATGACTGTGCCACGTGGCTGCTTTTGATTGGTCGGAGTATGTAGTACCCCTACATAAGCCCCCTCTTTTTAGGTCGACTATGGGAGTCGGGCTGAAAAGACTAATTACTCTTATCGATGCTGATTTGTAGTTTACTTTTCTGAAGTTGCTGACGTGGCAATCATGCAGCGCTGTCTGTGGTCATCATGGCGCTGTTACGGGGAAGTGGAGGAGTTTCCTCGAGCAGTTAGTTGTGTGATTATGGCAACTGACGCACGTATTGCCTGATTTGCTATCTGTCTTGCACGTGGATTTATCCAACGGTGGGTGTGAACCGTTGCGTGAGTGGAGAATGACTGTACTGCATATGGATCCTTTTGTCGATCTCAGCCGTTCGTTTGTTTCGAATCGATGGCTAGAAATTTTCGAGCTACAGTATATAAACTGTAGTTACGTTGATGTAGGTTTACTCATCTTGCCTTTATTTGAATTGCTGCCGCTTTTGCCTTGCGAACTGAAGAACTTTGAGAGCTCACGAGGTTTGTTCTCTTTTGCTTTTCTCTGATTTTTATTTTCTTTCTTTTTCTTCATCTGTTGTCTTCTGTATTGCTTGAGAGTAATGTCTGAGGGTAGTGATTCTCAAAATGACCACTTGAGTGATGGTGGATTTGAAGAGTATGAGTCTGAGAGTACTCATTCTGACCCTCCGTCTCCTGTTCCCGATGAGGACGTAGATAGCCCCCAGAGTAGTGGTTCTCATGGTCCGGATTCTTCTGATGATGAGATGGTTGAAGATGGTAATGGTAGAATGTGTAGGATTGTAAATATGAATTACGTACATAGGCACTTTGCTGTTAGGAGGCATTACCAATTTAGGTCGATTAGGAATTTAGAGATAAGGTTTCTTGGGGACCGCTTACTTTCTCCTGACTACCGACCTAATAATCCTTCATCTACTGTATTGACATTGAACCAATTCCGTGCTGGGTTGAGGTTGCCGTTGTCTGAATTGGTTGTCGGCCTGTTGAATGCCATTAGGCGAGCCCCCTGTCAGATGAATGGTAATTTCTGGCGCAACATGAGGGTAATTGACGACCTCAACAAGTTGCACAGGTGGCACATTTCAGTGGAAGATGTATTGAACCACTTTTGCTTCAAACGGTCCTCGAAGGTTGAACTTTCTGGCTGTAACATGCAGGTTAGGCCAGACCGTTTGCCTTTGATTTATCCAGTGAGTAGCGAGCCATGGTGGAAAGATCCCATGCTTTTCACTGGGCCAATTGTTGAAGGAGATATCCAGTTGCGTCATACGATTAGGAATGACGCTCGTGAGTCAGTTGTCTGTAGTTCTATGAATGTTGATTCGTCTTCCTGTTTATGAACTTGATGTGTTTGTGTTTTTAATGCAGCAATCCGGGACGATCATTTGATCAGAAAAAACGATCTGCGATCTGCTCTGAACTGCTTCGGTAAGTTGGCCGACAAACGGAAGATTTCACTTCTGCCTCACCTAAAGGAGCATTTTATTCCTAAAGGTGGTCCAAAAACTGTTTGGGACGAGCTCCAGAGGAGGAAAGCTTTGAAGAAAACATTCATGTCTGCTGTTCAGAAAGCGAGTGGTGGTCGGACTGGTGGTAGTTCGCGAGCTGGTGAAGGTGATCGAGCAAGTGGTAGCTCGAAGCAATCTGAAAGGGAGCGTTCTGTAGGTGCTCCTCGGAGGTCGGAGAAGGAGCGACCTGTTGAGAAGGATCGACCTGCAGCGCAGGAACGATCTGTGGTGCCTGATCGACCTGTGGTGCAGGAACGATCTGTGGAGAGGGAGTTGCCTGCTGAGCGGGCTGTAGGTAGCTCTCGCCAGGCTGGAGTCGTGGCGAGCCCTCCAGTCTCAGGTCCACCCCCCTCACTTCCTAAGGTTGGTGCATTGGCTGGGAAGAAGAGGTCCTTCTCGGGGAACCTTAAGATGATGGATTTCCCTGCAATGCCAACTCCTGTTTCTTCAATGGTTGCGACGTCTCCTGGATTGTCTGTGATGTCCAGGAAGACTGCCGTTCGGCCTTCGCAGAAAGGCAAAGGTATTCTTTCTGAATTCCGCCCTGGGCCGTTCGATTACTTGGACGGGCGAGGAGAGAAGCATGTCGTGTACGACAATGACAGTGCTATTGATGACCCTTGTGTTGCCCGGGCTGTGAATGAGGGTATCGTCCTGGATGCTGATGCCCGAATGGTGAAGTCGCAGCCTCTGCTGGTGACCTGTTCAAAGATAAACGGGGCACTTTCTTTGGTGAGTTTGATTATAAGTCGCATTTGTTTTGATTATGCTTTGGTATTTGTGCTAAATTTCGTTTGGTGGTTGCAGCTCAATGCCAGCTTCCAGGAGGTGCGTCTGGTTGCTGAGATTGGTGCTCAAGCTGAAATTGAGATGAAGGCTCTCAATGAGAAGCTCGAGCAGGCGAGGAACATTGCTGACGTTGCTGAGTGTAAGGTCAAGGACAGGGATGCCCAGGTCGCAGCTTTGAAGGAACAGTTGAGGGAACGTGAGGCTGCTTCCCAATCTGCTGTTGAGTACTGGCAGAGGGTTTGTCAGGAGAATGAAGCAGCGTGGAAGGCCTACTGCGAGCAACTGGTCAAAGCTATGACGGGATCGCCCGAAGGAGAGGAGACGCGAGGTGGTGTTGAAGAGACTTCGGCACCAGCTCAGGACACCTCGATGGGCCCTAGTGACCAGGTCGCTGGAGCCCTTGAAGTTGACGCTTCAGGCGACCAGTCTGTGCAGTAATGAGCTTGGCTTGGTTTCCCCTTCTTATATTGGGTAACCTTGGTTTTCCTTTCTTGTATTGGGTGACCTTGTGCAAGGTTTGCTTCTTGCACTCCTTGTTCTTGCAATATGTCTTCCATAGCTTATTCATGAGAGCCCCCCTTGTAATCTTTGAGAGCTTGAGTGGAGAACTTCTTGTCTTTTGTAGTTGGTGTTAGTAATCAGCTTTTAGTTTGATGAGTTTTGTATGGATTCCTTTTTGCGAGCTAGTTTCCAGGAAGTCCTGGTAGCTCGTTCAGAAGGCAGGTAGACGAGATGAATGGCTGCAAGCAGGACGCACTGAAACAGTTCCTCTTGTATGCTTTGATTCTATTTTGGTTGTACCTGTAATTGTTAAAATCTCATAAAGTAAAAGTTAATTCAACTATTTACCTTGCATTGTTGATTATGTCGTTTTGTCTGCTTGAATGGTCTTGCAAACAATGTGTGACATTTGTTCGACCTGATCGGGGCTTGAAGTCGCTTTTAACATAATTGTGCTTGGGTCGTGGGAAGAGGATGACCAATGCACCAAGTTAAGTTGCTAGTGATTTAACTTAACAAATTTTGAAATTATCAAAGGGACTAGATTATTGATAATTTGTAGGTCGAGGGATTGGACCTTTAGTAGCCATTCATGTTTGAGCAGAGATGAAGGCAAAATTGAATTTATAGATTGCAATGCAATGAATGGATGCTTACATTTCACTGATAGAATTTCTTTAAATGAAAAGCATTCCACGGGTTCTTAACGATCTCCCCTTCTGGTGTCTGAAGACGATAAGAACCGTTGCTCTGGACTTTTGTGATAATGTAAGGACCTTCCCAGTTGGCGTTGAGTTTGCCGATAGTGTCCTTTCTTTTGTTATTGAACATTCTTCTTAGGACTAGTTCCCCTGGTTGAAAAGTTCTTGGTCGTACGCCTTTGTTATAAGCTCGCTTGAGTCTCTGTTGGTATTGCTCGAGCTTTATAGTGGCGTGGTTTCGTCGCTCTTCGAGGAGATCGACTCCAAACGACCAGATCTGATTGTTGAGCTCTGTGTCGACCAGAAGAGATTTGGTCGTTCCATATGTTAATTCAGTGGGAATAACGGCCTCAACTCCATAGCAGAGACTGAATGGTGACATCCCTGTGGATGTGCGAGGAGTTGTTCTATAAGCCCATAAGATGTTCTCCAATTGTTGTGGCCATTGATCATGCTGGTCTTCGAGCTTCTTCTTAAGATTGGTTAGAATCTGTCGATTTGCAGCTTCAACCTGGCCGTTGGCTTGTGGGTATCTGGGAGTTGACCTTGAATGCTCGATTTTCCAGAGGTCGTAGAAGTTTTTGATATTCTTCCCAACGAACTGAGTGCCATTGTCTGTGACTACCCGTTTAGGTAGCCCGAACCTTGTGATGATATTTTCCCACATAAATCTCTGGACATCTGCCTGTGTTACGTTGGTTAAGGCAACAGCTTCCACCCATTTAGTGAAATAGTCTACGGCTACTAGGACGAACCTCTTCTCAGACTTCTTTTCCTTGATGAGGGGGCCCATGATGTCAAGCCCCCACATGTGGAATGGCCATGGGGCAGTGATGTTGATGAGATCGTTTGGATGCTGGTGTTGCTTATCAGCAAACCGCTGGCATTCTTTGCACTTCAAAACAAATTTCTTTGCATCTTCTTTCATTCTTGGCCAGAAGTATCCTTGAGAGATTGCTTTATGGGCTAAGGTACGCCCACCGGAATGGTTTCCACATTCGCCTTCATGGATTTCTTGAAATATCATCTGCCCTTGCTTTGGGATCAAGCATCGTAATAACAATCCAGTTGCTGATTTCCTGAAAAGTTTGCCCTCGTGGATTTTGTACATTGTTACTTTATGCAGCAATCGACTGGCCTCCTTTTTGTCGAGTGGTAGGACACCAGTTTGCAGATAAACCATGAATGGCTCCATCCAAGTACCCTGGATGTCCTCTTGAGTTGTTTCTAGTAGATCGGAGATTTGATTAATATCCTCTTCTTTGAGGAGATATGCGGGCTGTGAGTTGATTGCTATAGTTAGGGCCCTCGGTCTGTCTGACTCGATCTTAGATGCTAGAAACGCCAGTGAATCAGCATGTCTGTTGTCGTCTCTGGGTATATGCTCGATTGTGAAATAGCTGAGCTTGCTGATGAGCTCCTTTGCTTTGCTAGCATACCTGATGAGGTTGACCCCATTGATCTGGTAATTGCTGGTAATCTGGTTGACTACCAGCTGTGAATCGCTATACACTTTGAGACGAACTGCTTGCAAGTCGATGGCCATTTTTAGGCCCTGTATGAGTGCTTCGTATTCGGCCTCGTTGTTTGAGGTCGAAAAGTCCAGACGAGTTGCCCTTTCGAGCTGTGAGCCTTCAGGAGAGATTAGCACACTACCTATTCCACTTCCATTGGAGTTATGGGAACCATCTACATAGAGCTGCCAAGTGTCCGGGGGGTTGTCTTGGATTTGCCTTGTTTCAGGTTCAGGTTCCCAATTGACATCTTCTGCTGGATAGTCTACCAAAAATTCTGCAACGACCTGACCCTTGACGGCCTGTCTTGAAACGAATTCGAAAGTGTAATCACCCAGCTCGGCTGCCCATCGAGCCATACGACCTGTTTTGTTTTTCTTTTCTAGTATGTGGCGTAATGGCTGATCGGTGATTACTTTTACAGTGTGTGCTTGGAAATAAGGCTTGAATTTGCATGCAGCGTAAAGTAATGCTAATGCTAACTTCTCCAGAGGTGTGTACCTTATTTCAGCCTGCTGTAAGACTTTGCTTGTGAAGTAGATAGGTCGTTCCACTTGATTGTCTTCTTTGAAGAGTACTGCGCTTATCGCAAAATCTGATGTTGCGAGGTAGACGCCAAGTACATCACCATCTATTGGTCTGGTAAGAACTGGTGGAGTAGACAGATATGCCTTGAGGTCATCGAAGGCTTTCTCGCACTCTTCTGTCCACTCATATGTAGCCCCCTTCTTTAAGATATGAAGCATTGGTCTACACTTGTCTGATGCTCTGGAGATGAATCTGTTCAGAGCTGAAACCATGCCGTTGAGCTTCTGGATTTGTTTCTTAGTTTTTGGACTTGGCATGTCGATCAGGGCTCTGATCTGATCTGGATTTGCTTCGATGCCTCGTCTGGTGACCAGGTAGCCTAGGAATTTTCCTGATGCGACCCCGAACAGACATTTTTCTGGATTAAGACGCATTCTGTATTGTCTTAACCTTTGGAATGCCTGGTCGAGGTTGTACAGATGATCTCGTTCTTTATCGCTCTTCACTAGCATGTCATCAATGTAGACCTCCATTGTTCGACCTAGGAGGTCGTCGAACATTCTGGTGACCAGTCTTTGGTAGGTCGCCCCTGCATTCCTTAGCCCGAATGGCATGACTTTGTAACAGAAAATACCTTGCTCAGTTGTAAAAGAGGTCTTTTCTTGATCAGGCTCGTACATTGGGATCTGATTGTACCCTGAGTACGCGTCCATGAATGATAGTAGCTCAAAACCGCATGTCTGATCGACTAGCCTATCGATTCGTGGCAGTGGGAATGAATCTTTAGGACAAGCTTTATTCAAGCTCGTGAAGTCGATGCAGACCCTTGTTTTCCCATTCTTCTTTAGGACCGGGACTATGTTGGCTAGCCAGTCTGGAGTATCGACTTCTCTGATGAAGCCGACCTGTTTGAGTCTATTGATCTCTTCATTGACGGCTTCGTGAAACTTGGGAGCAAGTCTCCTTGGTTTCTGCTTCACAGGTCGATAATTGGGATTGACCCGTAGCCTATGGCATGCAATTGATGGATCTATTCCGGGCATATCGATATACGACCAAGCAAAAACATCTTTATTCATTGAAAGAAAATTTACAAAATTAGCGAACTTATCTTCTTCCATTTCTGAACCTACATAGACATGCCTTGGGTCCTCATCTGACCCAATGTTAACTCGGACGCCTGGATCGGTGCTTCCGAGACTCAGCTTGGGGGAGCTCGCTTGCTCCTTCTGTAATTGCTATTTAGCAGGTTCAGTTTTTTCCTTTGCTGGGCTCTTTGATTTGTTGCCCTCCTGAGCCTCTGTTTGGACTAGGCTCTTTCCTTTGTCATCACCATCCTTGACTCCAGAGGTGGATGGCTTTGATGATGGGACAGCTTCAATAACACCGTGGCATTCTTGTGCGGTGTTCTGATTGCCGCGGAGTTCCATTATCCCATAAGGGCCGGGATAGCGGAATACCTGATGGTAAGTTGACGGCACTCCTCTCATAGCATGGATCCACTTTCGACCCAGAATCGCATTGTACTTGCTTGCGATATTCAGGACGCTGAACTTGCTGGTTACAACGACCTTATCTTCCCTTCTGCCTACAGTGACGGGCAGAAGGATCTCCCCCTTAGGGTCTTCCCTTGAACTATTGAAGCCAAGGATCGGTGTGAAGTCTGGAATGAGCACTGAGTCGGGCAGCCTCATGTCCTTGAAAGTTCGGTACATGAGAATGTTGCATGATGCCCCAGGGTCGATGAATACCCTCTTGATGGTATAATCAGCTATCCTGAGTTCAACGACCAGTGCGTCGTTGTGTGGAGTAACGACCTTATTGAGATCGTCTTCGGTGAAGGTGATGTCAGTTTCTTGCCGGGCAGGGATGTTGAAGCGAGCTGCTCGGCCACTGATAGAGTAGACATGATGGAGATGTTCTACTCGTCTCTTTTTGTCCCTAGAGACAGGGGTGTGATGAGATTCGTCAATCATGTAGACCACATGACTGTCCGAGTCGCTGTCGCTGTCCACCTTGTTTGCGACCTTCTTGTTTATATGATCGCGTAGGTCGCCTGTTGGACCTAAGCGCTGGGAGAGGCTACGCCCTCTGCTGCGTGCTGGGCTTGCGGAGGCCGCTCTGGCCTTGCTCTGACCCCGCTTTGGTGAACGAGGAGGGGTTCTGGATTCCTTCCTCATTCTCTTGCCTGTGGACTCCTCATTCCTTCCGAGGATCCAATTGTTGAGCCGTTTCTCATCGGCCCAGGTCTGAAGTGCGCGCTTCAGGACGCGACAGTCATCAGTCTGATGACACCGTACTTTATGGACTTTGCAGTACGGGCGACCAGATGTATCCTCCAGCTGTGTGAAGGCAGGAATTTTGCACCAATGGTTGTGCTTGATCCTTTCGAAGATATAACCGGCTGGTCGCGTAAACCGGTGATACTCTCGCTGCTCGGTAGGCAGCGATTTAGCTTTGAACCTCTTTCCTTCTGATCGAGGTCGTTTGCTTGAGCCAGCCTCAATGTTGCTGACTACATGATTCTTTTCCCTCCCCGTGAGGGCTTCTTCTAGCTTAATGTAACGATCTACCTTTAAGTAGAGCTCGTCAAGTGATGAAGGTCTCTTCATTGCTAGAGACTTGTGCAGGTCGGACCCTTGGATCAGTCCGTGAGAGAAAGCAATAGTTGCAAAGGTCTCATGCTCCTTTGCAAAGTCCTGAATGGAATGTAACTCAGACTTAAAACGTGAAAAGAAAACGCTAAGTGACTCACCATCCTTCTGCTTGACTTTGAAGATGGAGTCAATGGTAATCGGGCGCTTCTTATTATGGATGTAGAAGATGACGAATTGTTTTTCAAGCTCAGCAAACGAGCTGATGGATCTTGGCTTCAGTCGATGAAACCAGTCGAGAGCTGGTCCGGTGAGGCTGGACTGGAACAGCAAACACAAAAGATGGTCCTCCTTTATCAGAGGAAGGGACTTTCGGAATCCCTTGACATGGTCGGTTGGATCTCCGACTCCTGCATACTGGTCGAACTTTGGGGCATTCAGCTTGTTCGGCAGATCATGCTCCAGGATCTCGTTGGAGAATGGAGACTCCTGGAATTGTTGAAGGGACTGCACAACAAGTTGCTCTGCAGTGTGGCTCTTGGACCGGTGAAGGAGAGCCTGGGATGCTTTGAACTCCGCCAGCTGCTGGCTGAGTTGCTCGAACTTTTGGTTGGAATCATCAGTAGGGATGACTCCAAGTCCGCTATTTTCCCCTTGCTGGGGGTTGGTTTGAGCGGCTTTTAAACGCTCATTTTCTTCCTGTAGACGTGTAATTTGTGCCTGCAGATCTTGGATGGTGACTTCCTGGTTAGACATTTGATCGAGTGATTTTTGATTTAAGGGTGCGAGGGCTTTGGGTTTTCGAATATATCGAATTCCTTGCAGTCGGCGCCAAATGTATTAACCTATTTCTAGATTAATGCATCAACAGGGTCAGGTCGTTATGGAGACTTGACCAAATGGGGATATTGGATATTGGGGTGGCTGCACCTCATTGAGATCGAGATTGCCTACGTACTCTAGCCCGGGGGAATTGAACTTAGAGATCAAGCCATCGTAGTTCTGTTTATATAGAAGATGGAAGGGCGTGGATCGTGGATCTTGCAGATTCTCCGCCATCATAACGAGCTGATGGATCTTGGCTTCAGTCGATGAAACCAGTCGAGAGCTGGTCCGGTGAGGCTGGACTGGAACAGCAAACACAAAAGATGGTCCTCCTTTATCAGAGGAAGGGACTTTCGGAATCCCTTGACATGGTCGGTTGGATCTCCGACTCCTGCATACTGGTCGAACTTTGGGGCATTCAGTTTGTTCGGCAGATCATGCTCCAGGATCTCGTTGGAGAATGGAGACTCCTGGAATTGTTGAAGGGACTGCACAGCAAGTTGCTCTGCAGTGTGGCTCTTGGACCGGTGAAGGAGAGCCTGGGATGCTTTGAACTCCGCCAGCTGCTGGCTGAGTTGCTCGAACTTTTGGTTGGAATCATCAGCAGGGATGACTCCAAGTCCGCTATTTTCCCCTTGCTGGGGGTTGGTTTGAGCGGCTTTTAAACGCTCATTTTCTTCCTGTAGACGTGTAATTTGTGCCTGCAGATCTTGGATGGTGACTTCCTGGTTAGACATTTGATCGAGTGATTTTTGATTTAAGGGTGGGAGGGCTTTGGGTTTTCGAATATATCGAATTCCTTGCAGTCGGCGCCAAATGTATTAACCTATTTCTAGATTAATGCATCAACAGGGTCAGGTCGTTATGGAGACTTGACCAAATGGGGATATTGGATATTGGGGTGGCTGCACCTCGTTGAGATCGAGATTGCCTACGTACTCTAGCCCGGGGGAATTGAACTTAGAGATCAAGCCATCGTAGTTCTGTTTATATAGAAGATGGAAGGGCGTGGATCGTGGATCTTGCAGATTCTCCGCCATCATAATGATGATTAAATGTGTAACGCGCGAGGATCATCCCTGTGAATTAACTCTGTAACTGAAGAGAATATTCTGTGCATTGATTAGGAGCACGTGTGAATAGCAGGTCGCTGGTCGTTGTGTAGTCTGGTCGCTTTAGTCGAGCTGCTAGTGGGTTGAGGTTGTGGCGACCTGACAGATTGATGACTGTGCCACGTGGCTGCTTTTGATTGGTCGGAGTATGTAGTACCCCTACAGTTACAGAGCAAAGCTTAGAGCACTAGGAGAGGTTGAGAAAACTCTGATGGGGCATTATGGAAAAATTTGGAGTTATGGAGAAGAGTTAAGAGATAAGAATAAATGGAGTACATTTAAAATCACAACTCATAGGCTTGTGCCTAATGGTCCATTATACTTGAAGGGATTCTATATCTGTTTTGAAGCATGTAGAGAGGGATGGAAGAAGGGGTGTAGGCCAGTCATAGGCATTGATGGTTGTTTCTTCAAAGGGTTACTAACTGCCATAGGAAGGGACGCAAATAACCAGATGTTCCCTATTACCTGGGCAGTTGTTGATAAGAAAAATACTGAAATGTGGACATGGTTTATTAGGGAGTTGATAGTAGACTTGGACATTGCTGAAGGGGATAGCAATGGTTTGACTATCATATCCGACAAGCAAAAAGGATTAATCAAGGCAGTGAGGACTCTTTTACCTAACTCTGAGCATAGGCATTGTGCAAGACACATATATGCCAAGTTTAGAAAGACATGGAGTACTTACAGAATGAGGAGACTGTTTTGGCAAGCTGCAAAGAGTTACACTAAAAATGAGTTCTTGGCTACCTTGGATGCTATTAAAGAAGAAGACGAGGAAGCATTCAATTTTCTGATGGAAGAACAAGATCCTGTAACATATGTCAGGGCTTTTCAGAGTAATAAGTTGTCCAAGTGTGAAAATGTGGAGAACAATATGTGTGAAAGTTTCAATGGAGCTATTCTAAAAGCCAGGGTAAAACCTATAATATCATTGTTGGAAGATGTAAGGCAGTATGTGATGAAGAAAATGAATACGCAAAGAGAGAAAATGAAGAAATGGGGGGATGACTTGCTTACTCCTAAAGCCAGGGAAATGTTGAACTTGAAGAAAGCAGATTGGAGGTATTGGAGTATAGTTTATGGTGGAAACCATAAATATGAAGTCACAAAAGGTTCTCGGGGATTTGTAGTTGATATGTATCATCAAGACTGTACTTGTAACTATTGGGAGTTGGTTGAGATTCCATGTACTCACGGAATTGCTGTGATATATCATTTGAAGATGGAACCTGATAATTTTGTTTCTAATTGGTACCATGTAAGTACTTTTAAAAAAACCTATGAGATGTATATTCATGGACTTAATGGACCAGACATGTGGCCAAGGACATACTATGATCCCATTCAGCCACCATTGAAAAGAAGAAAACCTGGTAGGCCAAAGAGAGCTAGGAGGAAGGAGATGCATGAGGATCAAGGTGGAACAAAGAAGGTACTGCCAAGAACAGGGAAACAAATGACATGTACAAATTGTGGAATAGCTGGTCATAACAAGAGAGGTTGTAGAAATGCAGGTGTAAGTACTCTATCTATTATATGCATACTAACATTTCATTTTATGTATACTAACATTTATATATACTAACATTTATATGTTTTATGTCATAGCTTCCATCTAGTGCATCAACTGGTACTAAGAAAAAGAAGAAGACAACTGCACCAACAAGTGCTCAACAGAAAGATGGTGCATCAACAAGTGGTACAAAGTCCAAAAAAACTGTAAGTATATAAAATGTTTCATTGATATTGAAAGTGTTTTTTTTTAAGTTATGTTGTTGTAAATGTTAGTTGGTACATAATTCCAGCAGGGGAATGCCAATACCAAGGCCAAGACCAAAACCAAAACAAAGGACAATGTTCCTGAAAATGTAAATGAGAGTCCTATATTTAGTGATGTTGGACCAAGAGAGAGACCTGCAAAGTTACCAACTAGGAGGAAGGGAATAGCCAAGACAGATGATATTCGACTAAATGAGATTAATAAGGTTAATGCTGAAAATGTAAATGAGAGTCTTGTAGTTGGTGATGTTGGACCAAGTGAGAAGGCTGCAACAAAACCAGTTAGAAAGGGAAGAAAGAACAAAAATAATGAAGATAAGCACTTTGAAGTTGAGCATGAAGTAGCAGTACCATTTAAACCTGCAAAGAAAACAAATGTTAGGAAGAAGGGTATAAACAAAGCACCTGCTGGTATGGGAGTCCTTAATCTTCCTAATGGAGAGGTTTTTGTAAAGGTAAATATCAACTGATTGTGTTATTATTTGTATTTGTGTATTACAATTAATTGGTATAATTTGTATATTTGTTGTCTGACAGCTTGGAACAAAAAGAGGCAAATATATTCCACCAGATTATGTGAGTGATCATGGACCCTCACAAACTTCAGCATCAACTCCAGGTTCAACTCCACAAACTATTCCAAGTACACCACCACCTCCTCCAGTTAGGAGATCACCTAGGAAGCCAGCTCAGTCTCAAGTTGTATCTCCTAGAACTAGGTTTTCTTTGAGGAAGATGGTTGTTGATGCTTTGGTTGATCTTCATAATGCACCACCTAGGAGGAGTCCAAGGAAAGGAAAAAAGGTTGCAGCAGCATCTACTGAAAAAACAAATGCTACCAAAACTCTGGGTGTAAAGAGAAAAAATGCTACTGCATTCAACAAAGGAGGGATTGTTATAGATTGATGTACTGCAGACTATGTACTGTGTATTTTGGTCCTTGAGATGTATTGTCGTGGATGGATAAGTTGTTTTGTCAGGAGTTTCTTTATGTAGTCTGTTTATGTAGTTTGTGTAAATTGTTTTTTGTTGGGAGTTTGTTCATTGATGTACTACAGACTATGTAGTATTGTAATGAAACTTTGGTGTCCTTGAGATGTACTGCAGACTATGTAGTATTTTCAACTTAATGAAAATCTTTTGGTCATGTTTTATTTGTTCATTCCTTTGGTCATGTTGATATTGTGTAGATTTTTTTTTAAGTTCAGAACTGCTACAAAAAATACACTGAATTCATCATTTTATTCAAAGATATAAAATAAAATAAAAACAACAACAACAATTACAGCCAACACTAACATCCAATTCTTCCTTGCTATCTGCTTCTTCATTTCTTTGATCATGTTGTAATCTTCAAATTTTTTTTCAAGAGCAAGCTTTGATTTCTCTAATTTTGCATTCCTATTTTCCAAAATGCGATTTCTGTTTTCCAGCTCTTCAATTCGATTCATGAAGTATTCTTCTCTCTTCATCATCTTCAATTGAGTTTTTGGCACAAGATTATCAACCCACACAAAGTAATTACATTCTCCCCTCACACAGTTGATGAATTTTCGATTTTTGTTGGCTTCCGTACCTGAAACTCTAATTGGAGCAGGAATTCCACATTTGCAGGTGGCGTATGCATTGGTATAAGACTTAGTGGAGCTTGAAGACGTGGTTTTCATGAAATTTGGGGAAGAAAGGGTAAGAAGAGCTTTAATTAGATTTCTAGGGCTTCACTGGTATAAATAGACAAAGGAAGAAGATGATGTTTAAACAAGGGTTAACCGTTATTGTTTTTTCTCACGTGCAAAGCACGCATGGACTTAACCGTAATTGTTTTTCTGATTTTATTATTTACTTACGTGTCATTAAATGGCAAGCCACGTCATACATATTCTTCCACGTCACACAGTTCAACGAAGAAAACTACTGGAGACTTTTTCAATGTTAGTCAAGAAAGTTGACTCGAAGTTCATTGTCAAATTTGTAGTTGGTTGTCAGTTTTGCAACCAACTTCAAAGTTCGTTGTCAAAGTGAGTAATTTGATTGTTTTAAGAGATGATCAAGAGACTTGTTTAGTGAAGGTTATTATATTGTAGACTGGTTCAATGTCCAAAATGTGGCACCTAAGACAAGATTTGTGGGCATATATATTGCAAAATTTTTATTTATGCACTCATAGAGCTACTTCTAAGCATGTTAAGATATACAACGGTGGCTGAATTAGCAGTGCACACAGTAGAATAACAACCAGCAGACTCTCCTGTGTGCCATCTTCTCGTTGTAGCCTTGTAGGAGGAGGAGGGTGCGCTGATGAGTGAGTAGTGACTGAGTAGTGTGTTGTGGAATTGTGGTTGGTTGGTTTTGAATTTTGATTGATTGTAATTTGTACAGTGTCAGTGAGAGTAGTTTGTTGTTGTTGTTAGCTAAAATCAGAAACCCCTTCATGCTTCATGGCTTCACTCCACATTCCCCCGGCCAGGCCAGGCCAGTCGTCAGTCTGAGTGTCAGACACTCTTCTTCTACTTCTTCTTTAGAGCATTCCCAATGCAAGGTGCATTTGGGAGGTGGGGTGGATAAATCCACATTTTTCTTACAAATATCCCAAGGGAAGGTGGATTTTAAGAAGTGGGAGGGATTTCAAGGGAGAATCCACCTTGAATTCCATTTTGTAGAAAAGAACCGGCATGCCCTCCTATTTTTTTTTTAAGTTTTCTGTGTGTTTTAAAAGTTTTGGACTACATGCCGTCTGAATTTTTCTAAAAATTCACTTCCTCCTGTACAAGAGTCCACCTTCCCTTGGAAACTCTTGTAGAATTCCACTTTGAGTCAACAATATGGATTTATCCTAGTGGCGCGCCTATGTAGAGGTGGATAAATCCACCCTGCATTGGGAATGCTCTTGGTCGTAGATTTATGACTAAGCAGTGACCCAGACCACGTGGTACTTTTAGTTTTTCCTCCACGTGGAACAATTTATGAATACGTCATTTTAAGATACCGAACCGAACCGAACATATGAGTGGTTGGGTTCGGTGGGTTTGTGTGTCCTCCCTCAAATCTAAAATCTAAAATCTAGCAAGTGTCGTATCTCTACTCTCTAGTATCTGGTCTCTAGTCTCTTCCTTTGAATCCTTCTTCTTCTTCTCCTCCTCCAGTAGAGACAGAGACAGAGATGCCGATGAAGATCCTTGATGTTCCATGCTTGGAAGACAACTACTCTTATATGTAAGTACACACATACACATACACTCTCTCTCTCTCTCTCTGTACTAACTATTAAGCACTTTAACAGTATTCATTTTACTAACTCTTCATTACCATCTGATATTCTCAATTAACTCAAATTGAATTGAATATTTCTTATTATTATTCTTCTTCTTCTTCTTCTAATCTTTTCTTTCCAATTTGGATTTGTGTTTTATTCTTCTTCTTCTTCTAATCTTTTCTTTCCAATTTGGATTTGGATTTGTGTTTTATTTGATGAATGAAAATGAAATGGCTACACCCTAATTAATTAATACGAGTATTTTATTTTAATTTAATTTAACTTTTCTCAAGTCTCATCTCATCTGAATAATTTTGATATTCTGATCAACATATTAAGAATATTTGACGAGAGTTCTAAACAAGCTGCTGTTGTGGATCCTGTGGAGCCTGACAAGATTCTTCAAGTAGTCAACCAACATGGCCTCCATCTCAACCTAGTCCTCACCACTCACCACCACTGGTATGCCAATTAAATATCATCTCTTTTCTTTTTTCAACGTAATCACTATTCACTAATCAATCTACTTACTACGTACTACTAATTTTTTTTTCCATCTCCTCCAGGGATCATGCTGGTGGCAACGATAAGATCAAAGAGTTGCTGCCTGGTATTAAAGTCTATGGTGGTTCTCTTGATAATGTCAGGGGATGTACTCATCAACTTCTAAATGGCGATACCCTTTCACTTCCTCATACTAACATCAATATCTTGTCCCTCCACACACCTTGGTCAGTAATCAGTATTAATTAATTATCTATCACACTTC
The DNA here is from genome assembly GCA_023053565.1 of Aquilegia eximia. Lineage (NCBI taxonomy): Eukaryota > Viridiplantae > Streptophyta > Magnoliopsida > Ranunculales > Ranunculaceae > Aquilegia > Aquilegia eximia. The sequence goes on from JALIGU010000001.1 coordinate 44,048,725, forward strand.
ACTCTCTTCACACTATTTATATATCAATATATATATATATATATGCCATTTCATGCAGGGCCACTGTGAATTTCTTCTACTAGAATACATTGTTGATTGTTATTCTTATTTCTCTTGCTTTTCTTTTTTCAGCCACACCAGAGGTCATATAAGCTACTATGTCACTGCTACAGACCAACACGATTCTGCTGTCTTCACTGGGGATACCTTGGTCAGTAATACATACTAACATACTAATATACTATACTATACTGCATTTACATATCTTGTTTAACTTCTTCTTCGGGTTTCTCTAAATAACCAACCTGTCATTTACATATTGCATCCAATCGACTTTCTGAAACATAGTGAAGATATATGTTACACAGAGTGACCATCCAATCTCTAGTATATCACATGTTGCATGCCCTGGAACTAGCTTCAGATTTCGGACTGATATTTTAAACTAAACTAGTCTATATTTTTTTTCTCATTATTTTTATCAGAGCTTATGTAGTTACCTCTTCTAGATTCTAATCCTGGTTTTATTGTGCACTAAATTATTTTCTAACTTGTGTTTTCTCCTTCTCTCCCGCTAGTTTGTCGCTGGCTGTGGGAAATTTTTCGAAGGCACAGCAGAACAGATGTACCAATCGCTATGTGTGACGTTGGGATCGTTGCCAAAGACCACTAGAGTTTATTGTGGTCATGAGGTATTCAAACTTCTCTCTCTCTGAGAGCCAAAACATTTTTCTTTTCTTTTCCCTGGAGATTTCATTCTGAAAGCTGTTCATGCCGAGTTTTTTGGTTTTTTATTTTCATCTCATCGGAGATGGATTTTTCTTTTCTGTGTTTTCACTTTTCAGAGTCTGATAAGTATTGGAGAAAGATCTTTTTTTTTTCTAAGTATAAGTCTCATTAATGATAAAGAAGAAACGTAGGTTTTTTTTTAGTTTAAGGAAACCCCTAAATATTACTAGGTTGGGGTGACAATAGTCAAATTCGGATCGTTGTTTTCTTTTTCATTTTTTTGATAAGTAGAACCTTATTACTTATCAAAATAGGGTGGTTACAATAGTCAAATTATAACAGTGAAAGGGTGAGGGCAACAACAAAACCAGTTGCAGAGAGGAGATCCTCACAAATACCATTAAACAACAGGCATAGGCCGAAGAAGAAGCAACTAGCTGACACATTTTTAGAACTGAATCCATCCCGTGGGAAATTTTGCTGATACATAAGTTTTCCTTTTCTAGTACACAGTAAAAAACTTGCAGTTTGCTCTGACTGTTGAACCAGCGAATGAGAAGATAGTGCAGAAGCTATCTTGGGCTCAGCGACAGCGACAGACAAATCTCCCCACTATTCCCTCAACAATCCAGGATGAGTTGGAGACTAACCCGTTTATGCGCGTTGACCTACCAGAAGTGCAGGTACTTGTTCTTTTAAGATTTGTCATAGATACGCATGGTTTTCCTAACCTAAAATTGAGAGATGAGACATGTCTATTTAATAAGTGACGATGTCTTCTTTTTTGATAAAAAGGTCAGTTAATCAGTTGTGGAAATATGAATATCTCTCTCTATATATATATCCGTTTTCTGTAGTTCTGGTTTAATTAAATTTGATAATTTTCTATCAAAAAATATCAAGCATTTATATTTGGTTTTAGCAATTGTTCTCTTGTCTACACAAACAACGTCTCCGAAATAACGCATAGAGAAAATTTCACTTAGTTTTCTATATTTTTGGTGGGTTTATTCTTCATACGTCATTAGCATCAAATTTCTTCCATTTCGTGGAGCTTAGGAGTCTGTTTGCCACAGAAGCAATTCATGTATCCATCCAGCAATTTAGCAGAAAGTATATTTCATTGAAAGTTTGAAACAAATGCAATAAAGACTCTGGTTTCTTCGAGAGTTTTTCTGCTACCTATTTATCTTTTCTGACTGACGAGTACTACAAAAAAACAGTTTGTTGAAACCTATTATCAATTCTATATTTTCAACAATATGTGCCCCGTAATTTTGCGAGCATCAAATAATCTTCCATGAATATAACGGAAGTAGTGTAGTGGCAATGTGAAAAGCATCTAAATGCCGTTACCGAATTTTATATACTAAAAAACGGGTAAATTTTCAGTACGATTTGGAAAATTAAATTTTTAAGCAATCCCTGAAAGAAAACTGTCTTGTTGAAATTTTCTTCGATTTTTGTACTGAAAGATATGAGAATTTTCATTTGGTGTAGGTAAAAGTTGGATGTGAGACTCCTGTTGAAGCTCTCCGCAAAATAAGGCTACAAAAGGACAATTGGAAAGGTTGATGTCAAACCGGATGTTAGAAAAATGATTTGGAATGGCCATGAAGCCAGATAATGAATTAATCAGTCAGTTGTTGTGTGTATGTAGAATTGATGTATATACTTGCTTGCTAGGGATGTCTGTGACATGTTTGCAGATTGCAGAATTTGAAACGTTTTTATAAGATTGCATGCCTAGGATCTTTTGAAACTTATAAGACCATAGCATCTTTGGAAACTTGATCCAAAACTATTCACTCACTAAAAAAAGGTTTACTTGCATCTGTTGTGGTGCTTTCTTAAAATTGTATGCCTAGGATCACTTTCACTATTAATCACTCACATTTGTGACAATTGCTTGTTCATGTTCTTTTTCGGAGGAACTTTTACAATATACAAGTTGATGAGTTCTGATAGTTTGCTGAATGTGTTGTATACTTGTATCCTGTTTGATCAGTAAAATCCATCCTTTAACATTAATCAAAAAAATTATTGCGTACAGTTTTCATATTGTGTGTAAATGTCAAATAATTTAGTCTACATGTCTAATCTTTCATCCCTTCCCTAAGTAATCTGGTATAAACTGAGATCCATGAAGTAGCATTTGATTTAGGCAGAAGCTTAAGCCTTGAGGTATATTCAGATCAATACTCTATAATGAGCAGGCAAAAGAAATGACAAACTTAAGTCATCAAAGAGAGTGTTCACTGCGGCAACTCATCAGCTTAAATGCGTTTAAATAAAACCTTCAAATACAGCAACTCATCAAAGAGAGTGTTCACTGCAGCAATTCACTGCGGCTGATTGTTCAAATACGTTTAAATAAAACCTTCAAAAACTTTAAGGAATTAAGGGTGCTCACTGCTCCGGCAACTCATCAGCTTTTTACGAGAAACACTAAAAAAGATACAATCACTCAACCATTATACATCTATAAAGCAATGGAGGATTCCTAATCCTAAGGTGTTGTTTGTTTTTCATTCAGCAGTCTGAATGACTGAATTTAAGTGGGTGGACCACCGTATTCAGTCTTCGGACTATTTGTTTTCTACTAACCATTAAGTACTTAATCTATTTCATCAGCTAAAAGTTCAGTTAAGTCATTCAGACATCAAATTTGGCAGAATGGATCACTTAATGACTGAATGTATTAAGTGATCTTTAGAACTTAATGAGTATTTAGTGCTTAACTGAAGAAAAAACAAACGATACCTAAGCCACCCTTTTCAACTTTTCAAGTGTTTTGACTGCTGCCACTTTGTGGGAGTATACATCAAAAGCATTAATAGGAACCGCTTTCTGTATTGACGAACATTCTCTTTAGTCTTTTTTTCCTTTCTGACAGATGTAAGGAACTTAGTAGTTCAGACAATCAAAAGCATGAAAAAATAAAAATGTGATTTTTGGACATACCCCCAATTTGAAAGTCGAAAATTGAGATACCCCTCATTTGAAAAAAAAAATTGAGATACCCCATTTCAAGATGTGGTGTTATCTTAGCCGTCCATCATAAAACTAACCTACGGTTGTATTTTTCTTCAGTCTTGAAATGGGGGTATCTCAAAAAAAAAAATCGAATCAAATACTCTCCAAGAAATGATAATGAGCGGGCAAAAAACACAAATGACAAACTTTAAGTCATTAGTTCATATAAATGAGAAAGTCCTTGCACTTTACCTTTTATTTTTATTTTTTGATTGTCTGAAATACTCAGTTCCTGATATCTGTCTTCCTTTTACCATCTCCAACCCATTGTTATTTTGTCAAAATCTTGGTACTGTTCACTGATTTCAGCCTCCAACCCATTTTCATATTTTTATTTGTATTGCTATTTTGCTAGTTTCATTCTCATATATGAAAAAACTTTTGAGAAAATAGCAAAATGAAAATATTACTAAAATATATTTCATCCCCATTTTTCTAAAGACGTATGACAAAAGAATTAAAAAATATAATCACCAGCCTTTTGTTTGAAGAAAGAGAAAGGCTGATGGTAAGAAAATAAAAATAAAAAAATCACCAGCCTTTTATGCAAAAAAAGTGAATGGCTGATGAAGTATATATTCACCAGCGATTTGACTATGAAGGCCGGTAAACCTATTATAGCAAAATGGGTTAGAGATGATTTTACGAATTTACTATAAATACAAAAATAGAAATGAGAAAATAAAAATGGCACGGTAGCGATTGGAGATGGTCTTAGAAAGAAAAAAAAAAAGATGAAAGAGAATGTTCATCAATACAGAAAGCGTTTCCTAGTAATGCTTTCGATCCAATCAAAATACTCATTCCCACAAAGTGGCAGCAGTCAAAACACTTGAAAAGTTGAAAAGGGTGGCTTAGGTATCATTTGTTTTTTCTAGAATTAAGCACTGAATACTCATTAAGTTCTGAAGATCACTTAATACATTCAGTCATTAAATGATCCATTTTGCCAAATTTTAAGTCTGAATGACTTAACTGAATTTTTAGTTGATGAAATAGATTAAGTACTTAATGGTTAGTAGAAAACAAAAAGTCTAAAGACTGAATACGGTGGTCCACCCACTTAAGTTCAGTCATTCAGACTGCTGAATGAAAAACAAACGACACCTTAGGTTTAGGATTCCTCCAGTGATTGTATCCTTTTTTTTTCCTGGTAAAAAGCTGATGAGTTGCCGCAGCACCCTTAAAGTTTTTAAAAGTATTTCAACAATCAGCATTTCAATGGGATATGTTTCCAGCTAGTGTATGCTATACAATTAATCATACTTTTCTTTGAAATGCAAAACCACCAAATCTTTAGCTGCTGCAGCAACAACCGGCATTAGCAGTGGATGCTTCTTATTTAGTCACAATGGGCAGCCAAGTACTTTTGTTAGCTATATTCAATTAGAAACATTTTTTTTCCTGATACATCATAATCTTGTCCCTTGGGATTATTCAAGGACAAACTACCGAGAAATGAGCTTTTCTATCCATGCCACAAATACAGACAAATAATAATCACAATAATAAAAGAGCAAACAAAACTAGAGACTGTAAACATCACTCTTACCACTACAATCATTTAACATCATTCTCCACATTCATGTTACTTCTGTGCAAGTGATTTTAAACTTCCACCTCTTTTTGAAGATTCTTTTCAACTGATACCAATATACTAATGTTTTATTATCTTCTAACATGCTAAAGTACAACATTCCAAAGGTATTAAAATACATATATCATATCACAAATAATTGTCATGGACTGAAAATATCTTCAATGTTTCCCTAATACATTTTACTAGAAATGTAGAATCACTCAGCTCCAACAGTCAACGAATATATCAAGTCATAAAGAATTGTTACCTCAGCACAGAACCCAGTTTTGCAAGCGCCAAATCATAAATAATGGTTAAAAACACAAGAATAAATCCAATGAATATCCTAAGTTTACAACAACCAAACTGATATCACCACAGAGAAAAACTATAGCAGGCATTGCCTTCTTTTCCTATTTCTCCAAAGAGAAAAATATTCCCACTACAAGCACAAACTCACCAGCCGATTTGACTTCCTTTCTTTGTAGATATGACAATATCAAGAGGTGTATTCTGGAATCAATTGCCTGACAACCATTTCACAGAGAGAAATAATGTTACCTACCGCCCCGTTTTTGCACGCTTCATGCCACTAGAATTGAAAGGAGAAACACTACCACTTGGTCGAGGACTCTCTTCTCTGAGATTAGAATTTAGCAAAGCCAGTTCACGTAGCTGTTGTCGTTTGTAGAAATCTTGTGATTCATCCTGTGAGATGAACAAGAATGATATGAACTTCATTGATACAGATCATCAAATGTTAAAGCCATGACACATAATAATGGCTTTTGCATATATCGTATATCTACTTAGGTAATAACACCTATGGATTCCCAACAATGACATTGGCTTTGTGAATTTGGGTCAAGAAAATTACGTATTTGAAAAGATAAAAAGATGAAATAGATAAATCACCATCATGGAAGAACATGTGGTACCAAGTGTCTTGAACATATTATTCTGCTTGTGACTCCACCACCATTTGCGACACTTGTAAGCCAACTATCATAAACTTTAACCCAACTATCATAAACTTGTAGAACCATCATAGCATCAAGTGAATAGATGGTCAAGATACTTCAGGTCACTCTACACAGAAAATGTCCAAAACGATTTTACAGATGACACAAGGGTCATGCCCTCGAAAGCCTCCGAGCACGTGGAAACCAGATGTTATAGGACTCGACCCTCTGGTCTATCAATAGAAAATGATCATAGGAGCAAGAACATTGATGTGTCGATAACATTTATAGTAGAATCATTATAGCATCAAGTGAATAGATGGTTAAGATACTTCAGGTCACTCTACACAGAAAATGTCCAAAAGGATCTTACAGATGACACAATGGTCATGCCCCCGAAAGCCTCTGAGCACGTGAGAACCAGATGTTATAAGACTCAACCCTCTGGTCTATCAATAGAAAATGATCATATGGGCAAGAACATTGATGGTCAAGAACATTTAATAGGATTACTTTTTGCACACAAGATGTCCCAAAAGATGTCCCAAAAGGACTTCACAGATGACACAATGGTAAGTTATTGGTTATACACTTGATACCCCCAAAACCATGATATGTGTGCTACCCTCCTGACTTGAGTATATCATGTAAAACACACAAAAATATGGTTTCCACCAGAAAGAATAAGGAAATCTTTTCCTTTTCCTGATTTCGTGTCATAGATGAGTTCCAATACAGTAACAACTAAGTTTAGATCACTAATTTTATGAAAACTGTCCATAAATGTGTAGCATAACGTGTTGGGTGAAAAAAATACCACTGGTTTAAGCAATTCTTCAAGAATTTCTTGCGCCTGTCTCAGCCTTGTATCAATAATATTGGCTGGTAACTCCGCCTCAACCAAGATGTGCAATGGTTCATTCAGGTGCTCATAACCTGGCCTTCCTCGCAGCTTTTCCTCCTTAACGGTGAGACAGAGAAAATCAACAAAATGTATCGATAACAATTGAAATAAATCAAAGATGACAGAACTTGACTCATGCCTTCCATTCTTTTTTGGGCTTTAAAGCAATATACAAATATGAGAACCAGTAAAATGTTTATCACCAAAATATTAACATAATATTTTAAAAAAATCATCACCTTTCCAGGATCTTTTATGGAACCTTTGCCTCTAATGTAGACACGACAACCTGTAGAAGCCTCCACCCTTTTAAGTGAATTACCCCTTGGGCCGAGAAGTCGTCCAACAAAATTGAACTACATAAAAGGAAAATAAGTCCCACTTCCATTGTTAAGATACAACCAATGTTTTTCTACTATAAATTTCATAGAAGATAGAAGTATATATATGACGAAAAGTTTAAGCAGGTATGCGCATTTGTTTAGAACTTACATTTGGATAACTGTCTACCGGAATTTCCAAGCGCAAAATCTTTTTAACAATATATGAACTTGGGCTTGCTGGTGCTCCTTGCCAATCCATTGCCATCCCTTGTGGTACACCTAATCTCTGTAAAGTGAAACAAATGTCATGAAGGATTTAGATTTACAAAAGGGACATATAAAACAGAAGCCATAATTCTAACAATATAAAAGGGATCAGATCACATTATTACTGCTGGGGTGGGGCTTGGCCTCCGAACCATACGTGAGACGAATTTCTGCCTCATACAGCTCCGGCCAAAGCCTGGGGGCTTTTTGCCGTGACATGAGACATTTAACTAAAATGATCTCATGTCACTTTGACGGGATTTAATAGGAAGTTAACTTGTAGAGTTAGATATCCAAGGAATTTAGAGACTGTCCCTTCAAGAAATGTAGCAAACTGAAATCGGGTGATGTAGGTGGACACACAGTGACTGGGTTAAACACAAATGTTTGTAATGGTTTTTCCTTTTTCTTTTGTACACAATTAGACTATCTCAGCCTACTTTCCCTATTATGAATTTCATCTTAAGAAGATCACAAAGAGAAACGACTTACATGGACCACACACCAGCTCATATTAATAACCTAAAACACTCAACTGATCATCCTCAGTAGAATGGGACACCTTGACAGAACAGACGACTCCACACCAACAACTACCAACATGGATGGTTTAGGCTGCATCTTTGAATATCAAGGTAATGAAAAATCTATAGTTTTATCCCTTGCATGCAAACAAAGAGGACAAGACCTGGTCATCCAGAGAAGAGTCTCATACTGCATGAACAATCTTTTGTATGACACACCCCTATGCAAGTTAAATGGTGATAAGGAATGACGCAAAGAGGAAAAGAAAGGTTCTACCTAGTCTTTCTTTCTTTCTTTTTTTTTTTTTTTTTTGAGAGGTAAACAAGCATTATATATTCATAAGTGAAAAGTTTAGTACAAACAAGCAAAGGGACGAGATATCCCTAAACAAAAGTGCAAAAACAAATACAAGAACAAAGCGACCTACAAATAACAAGAGACTCAACATCAAGAATCACTAAGAACAGCCTCCCAAGAGTGAGCAATGAGGCGTACGAATTCTCCAATAATCCTTCCACCTCTTGCACCAAAGGGATAAGAGTCCTTTGATATCAAGGGTGTTACGGTCCAAACCATGCTGGACGCCCTGAAAATGTCTCCGGTTCTGCACGAACCAAATGCCCCCACAATTCGCATACGGAATTATACCCCAATTAACGACAATCAGACGATGGATTAGAGTATGACCTACCCCAAATTCGTAACAAGAGGGCAAAAATTCACAATAATCATACACCTCCTACAAAGATTATCTATGCTGAGAATTTTCCTAAGACTAGCATATCATGCAAAGAAAGCAACCCTAGGAGGATTTTTTGCCCCCAAAACAATAGGATGAGGTAAAATTGTTTAGTAAATTGACAAAATCAAAATTAAGAAGGCATGATGATAAACAAAGGGAATATAGCATCTATGTAACCTCAGAGGCCAAGACATCCCTCATCCCTTCGGTGAGTTATAGTTTACTACCCTATACCCAAGTACCCCCCCAAAAAAAAAAATTAAAAAATTCCTGGCATCTATGATTCATTAATCCCAATGGAAATAAAGTATCTTTTTTAAATACATGAACAAGCTACAACCCGAAGCACACCCATCAAGAGAATATCTTTTATATGTAAGAGCACATGATCTGCCATACATTCTTTGTCTTAAAATTTTGCAACTTCTCAAAAGTGCACAAAGAATCACTCCGACGATATGTTACCCCACCCATCATTCCAAGTGGAGAGTTTGAGGACCCTGGTAATTAACTCACAAGAGTCTCGTAAATCAATTCTGAGACTGGAACATAGCTTTAAAAGACTGCACGATTAATGTCTCAAAGTGGCTGATGATGAACATGATTGAAACTGACTTTTCTATGGTAAGGCGATTCACACCTTTAGCCATAGCGTACACAAAGAGCATCTACTACTCTACTAGAGCAAACCCCCTGTCATTTACTTTAAAAAAAAATTTAAAAAAAAAAGTGAGAAATCAAACTGATTGAACATTTCCAGTATTTTTCTGTTTTTGCTCCTCAAAAGGTTAATTAAAAACAACAATCGTGCAATTATAGTTTGAGATGACCTACAACTACAAGATCAAAATAGCAAAACACCACAAACTCTACAAACGTAAAACTGCCCAATCTCCTAATAGGCCAATACACTTAGACAATTCTGCCTTAAGTGGGAGGGTCATGGCGGTGGATACCAGCTAGCCTCCCCTGGGATTAGTCTCAGTAAAAACAAAAAATTATCCCTTCTCACTACAAGGAAACTATATATGGTATAAAACCCCTTAGAAGTAGTGTCAGTTTCGCTCAAAATAAACGCTCCACATCCCACAAAGGGTAGAATGCTTCATACCATGAAGTTGCTATGACAAATATCAATAGGCACCAGCACTCTTCGAGGTTAAGAATCTAAAGGGAACCTTGACGGATGACCACACACAGATTACAATTTCTTCCATCTCCTGTTCATAAGTGTCTCCCAAGAGACAATCATTCCACATAAATGAACCATTGGTTCTTACTTCTTACTAAGGTTCTCAAAAAGAAGTATCCCAAAGAAACATTCTCCGGTCTTAAATACCCATAAGGAAATAAAAATAAAATACATCAAGATTAGAAAAAAAAAAAAAAAAAACATAACTAAAATTAATCTACTTTGCAAAACATCTTTTCATAAAGAATTTTTTTAATGGTGAAAGCAACTTATTAGATAGCCAATATGACATTAACAACGAGAAAGGGAAGAGATGTCTGGCAAGACAACAATAACAAGTTACTATAAATTAAACAAAATAAAAAGGGGTTTGGTAAGACGTGCGAAAAAGCCCCACAACCCTTAAACCTATGGAAAGGCAACACAAATAATATTGATCCTTGAAAATAACATATCTGCATCTAAAGATAAATCAAGTGGATACTTGTAAAATTGGTCGCTCATTTTTTGCATCACAGATCAATTAAGGAAAAACAATGACGAGTCAGAACGTGGTCATGGAAAGTAGTTTCGATATACCAAATATGAATTGGTATTTGAATATTGTGCTTGGAAGCAATATAACTCTTTAAAGCCTTGGTAAGTGATGGTTAGCAGTAATGTAATGTTTTGAGGCGCACTTGTTTGAACATGGTAACATTATACATTTGAAATAAAGTCAACAATTAATATCTCTAAAATACATGGAAATAACAGATTTGTTTGCAGTTGTTATTTTATGGAGTGAGATTTATTGAGGATAAAAGCAGTATATGAGTGTTTAATATAATGCACACTGTTTAAGTACGGTATCATAAATGTATTGTAGGGCATTTAAATGTGAGTGTTGGTGCATGTAAAATAAGTTTTACCTCCTGCAGAAGATTATTCCAACCAGCTAAACCTGAGCCTCCGACATTTCCCATAAGGTTTGAAGAGGACATTGGACTAGGGCTTCCATGATGCAGCCTATCGTAGTCAGCAAAAGGTGGGTTGGAGACAATCCCAGACACGCGTATAATCTCTGTGCAGTTCAGAGAAGCACAGATAGGGTAGTAGATGCAGTTAGTTGAATAAAAGGGATAATAGAAAGTTGTATGGTATTAGGTGTTAGGAGGGATTGTAAGTGATATAATTAAATTGAAATATAAAAAGGGAAAATGGTAGGTAAGTAAGTAAGTAAGTAAGCACCTTGATTTAAGAGACGACTACATATGGGGAGAACTTGCATGAAGGGGCCAAGCTTCTGATGTTCTGCTAACAACTCGTTCAAGTAGTGACTGTTAATCAAAAATAAAAATCAATGAAATTAATTGTTTGGAGAAATTGGTTGGTTGGTTGCCTGATTGATTGATTGATTGATACTGATAGAATAATTTACCTGTCGGGGATGATGGCGGTGTCAGAAGAGGGATTAGTAGTAATCCTAATTTGGGGAGAGGAAGTTCTTGCCGGTGAGAAATTATGAGTATACAGACTTCCCGACATCACTCCTCCTCCTCCTCCTCCTCACGACTCTTTGAAATTTTGAACAAAACAAACAAACAAATAGTCTCCTCTTACCTCTTAGTTTTGATTGGTTGATGAGAAAGAAAGAAAAGAGAGGATATGAATAAGTCAATTAAATGACCCTTATTCCTTATTATTATTATTATGCAAAAAACGGAAATAAATAAAACTAGAGGTGGTATTTGGTGGTTTCTAATTTCTCAAAACTCTTGAAGAAGAAGAAAGAAAGGTACTAGTAGTTGTAGTTGTGGTGTTTATGAGTTATGACTGATGAATTGAATTGATGAGAAACAAGAAGATGGTTTTTTTGTTATTAGACGTGCGGTCCGCACCCACACCCACCCTAATAAGTAATAAGGCAGAAGAAGAAGAAGAAGAAGAAGAAGAAGAAGAAAGACAGACAAATACGAATAATTAATAAATTAAACAATTACTGTATTAGTATTTTTATTTTTACGCAGAACCGAACCGCAGGCGCAGAAGAAAGAAGAACTGAAGGAATTGGTGTGTGTGGTTGTAGACTAGAAAATCATAATTCAGAATTAATTGAAATTTTGTATTTATTATGAGATGTTTGTAAGGATGTTGATTGGGAATATACAGTAGTATTGAGTAGTGAGTATTGGAAGTAAGTAGGGTTTATTCTAGTATTGGTTTTTATATACTGTGTAAATACATTACATAAAAAAGAACAAGTCGTGATGGAGATTGCAAAATAAAAGTAAATAGACACATGATTTTACGTGGTTCGGCAAGGGTGTCTACGTCCACGGAGAGAGATAGGTGTATTTTATTGATATGAGATGAGAGAAGCTAGAGAGCTTGTGAGGAACTAGAGAGAGCTTGAGAGAGCTTCCCAAGAGCTAGAGAGAGCTTGTCCTCTTTCACATGGAATAGATCCCTTTATATAGATAGGGAATTACATGTGTGATATAAATACATTGATGTTGTAACGGAAAATAACGGACAAATAATAATGGAGAATATATTTGATATTGATCTTGTAATTAATATGCATTGCCACGTAAGCGCCACACGAGCTCATGAGTCACCGAGTTGGAGTATGAGTTGTCTGCATGTCGGGTGGGCCAAGTTGGAAATGAGCTTGAGCTCGGGTGATGTAACTCGATTGAAGTCGGATGAATTGAGTGCAGAGTCGGTGTTTAGTATACCGAGTTAGTGAGATTAGGATTTAAACAGAAGTGAATGAAATGTGATTAGATACGAAGTCGGATGAAATGAGTGTAAAGTCGGTGTTTGGCATTCCGAGTAAGAGAACTCGGTAATGGGTATATACATAGCCCCCTCTTATTAAGTTGACCGAAATTGGTCAGCTTGATAAGAAGTAGAAAAGGGGTTTTGAGAATGATTGACTTTTTAAAAAAGGATGTGGAATTCGAGTTAAAAGTTTCATATGCATTCGAAATCTCAACCAAACCGTAATTTCGTAAGCGTTCGCTTCCGTGAGCTGAGCGTTTGCTTTTGAATCGTTTCCGAATGTCGTGTCACGATGACAATGTTGACATTGGATAGACGTATAATGTCATTGAGGTCTTAATTGATTTGATTTGACATTTTTATGCACATGAAAAATCTAACCCTTGTACCAATTTCCTTTGAAAAGCTTTTGATATCAAGTTTGAGTGATAGACACAAAATTGGTATGAATTTTAAGAAAAATGGGCTCATATGACAGGGATGAAAATTAGTGTTCAAATCATCATACTTGAGTTCACCATTTCCTGAAACTTAAAAAAAACAATTAGTACCTGAGGGATAAAAGTTAGCCCCCAGTCTCATACCGAATAATCATATGAAGTAACAAATAATATGTTTAAAGTATGTGTATAAGTGATAAGATCAGTAAAATGACATGAAATAAAAGTCCATATAATTGAGCTCGCTTTAGTGAAGCTTCAATTTCTGGTCCTTGAATAGTTGTGTCATGTTAAGCCAAAATGGTAGCCAGTACATTTGTATCAAAAAAGAAATGATAGTAGATGTGTGATGTCGCATGACTATGTAGCAGGGAACATCAGTAGCATGTAGGCCAGAAATATGTAGTATGTAAATGGGCATATGGGCTTGATGATAGCCCCCAATATACTGTAAGTGCATAAGAAATCAAATTGAGCTAGTTGAAATAAGATGTAATATTAATTGCATATATCTCATCATAATAAATGGAACCAGAAGTTAAGATTAGTATATGATGCGTATGATTGGTGGATGTTGCTGTTCATCCATTCCCATGAATGGAAAAGAATAATGATATTATATGTGAGAAAGAAAAACAAGTAATTGGCTCATAGCATATATGTCAAATATGTGGACAATAAAAGATGCATGTGGCCATATTGTACATATATAGGAGAATATATTTAATAATAGATATGCCTATACTAATAACCATATAGTTAAGATGGTGTTAAGATGGTAGCAATAAACATAGAGAATGAAAGTCATATTGATCAGAGATCAGAGAAATAGAAACATATATCATAGAGATCAGAGAAATATCATAGACATCTAATACTTATCTTGCTTTCCCCAATTAACAATTCTTGTATTTTGAGAAAAAAAAAAAACCATAGTGATTTGTTGATGACGAATATGTAACTTTTTGTTCGATCACAAACAGTCGGCGCCAATGTAAATACATTACATAAAAAAGAACAAGTCGTGATGGAGATTGCAAAATAAAAGTAAATAGGCACATGATTTTACGTGGTTCGGCAAGGGTGCCTACGTCCACGGAGAGAGATAAGTGTATTTTATTGATATGAGATGAAAGAAGCTAGAGAGCTTGTGAGGAACTAGAGAGAGCTAGAGAGAGCTTCCCAAGAGCTAGAGAGAGCTTGTCCTCTTTCACATGGAATAGATCCCTTTATATAGATAGGGAATTACATGTGTGATATAAATACATTGATGTTGTAACGGAAAATAACGGATAACTAACAGACAAGTAATAATGGAGAATATTTGAAATTGATCTTGTAATTAATATGCATTGCCACGTAAGCGCCACACGAGCTCATGAGTCACCGAGTTGGAGTATGACTTGTCTGTATATCGGGTGGGACAAGTTGGAAATGGGCTTGAGCTCGGGTGATGTAACTCGATTGAAGTCGGATGAAATGAGTGCAGAGTCGGTGTTTAGTATACCGAGTTAGTGAGATTAGGATTTGAACAGAAGTGAATGAAATGTGATTAGATACGAAGTCGGATGAAATGAGTGTAAAGTCGGTGTTTGGCATTCCGAGTAAGAGAACTCGGTGATGGGTATATACATACTGGATGGACACACTCCAGACTCCAGACTCCAGAGCAGCTTTAATTGCTCGCTCGGTTACGTTCTAATTTTTTACCCGCATCCAACGAATGCAGTGGAGAAGAAGGGGGAGGGGGGTTGATTCAGATTTTATTATTTTTATTTTTATTTTTATTTTTTTTTACAGAAGACACAAACAATGAAACTACAGTCATTGAAAGAGAGATGGACAGGACAGGACAGCCCATCTACAGCAACCCATGAATTTACAAACAACAACAACAACAACAAATATAGTAGTAATTAATGAAAATGAAAATGAAAATATACTACTGTATTAGTTACAGCTACTACTGTAAGGGTGTCAGTGAGTGACAGAGTGAGAAGGCAGAGACAGACAAAAACAAGTAAGTAAAAGTAATCGCAGTGGGAGTCAGGGGCGAGCGAGCGAGCGAGCTTATTGTTAAATTGCCTGCCGCCCACACCACACCACACGAGGAGGAGGAGGAGGAGGCAGGGGCCAGGGTCTACTGCCGGGCTAGTACAACTGTAGAACTGTAGAAGAGAAGAGCGCTGAATATAGTAATTTTCACAACACACATCATTCATAAATGATAAATGATAAATGATAAATGGATGGATCATCATGATTAATAATTACTAACGCTTTTGCCTCTTTACTACTAGACTATTTAGATGAGATGAGATTAATCATGATGGTGATTTTTTATTGGTAGATACTAGATAGATAGAAATCGTAATAGTGAATTAGTGATTGAATTGATGTGTCAATTACCTAAATCTTGGGCCATAGTATGATATATGGACTTTTAAAGTAAAAGCCCAACCAACAAACCCGTGTTAATTGACGAAACAAATAAGGAAGAGAGAGAGAGGTTGTGGATCGGAAACGAAGGAAGATCAAGAATCAACAAGGATGATTTGGTTGGAAGCGATATTGCCATTAGGAATAATAGCAGGTATGTTATGTGCAGCTGGTAACATACAGTACCACATCCACAAGGCTGCTCATGGAAGACCCAAACACATCGGCAACGACATGTGGGATGTTGCAATGGAAAGAAGAGATAAAAAGATTATCGAAATCCTTTCTTCTTCTTCTTCTTCTTCTTCTTAATTTCCAAGGTAATAAAATTACACACCCTACTACTACTACTACTACTATTGTTGTTTTCGATTCAATTTTCTTCTTCTTAAATTAGGGTTTTTAATTAGATTCTTGATTTGCTTGCTTGCTTGCTTGCATAAATTATTTGAAATCTCTCTTTGTCGCCCACCCATGACCCACCCAATGTTATATATTATTATTATCACACCACAATTACAATTTACAACAGCCCCCACTCAGTTGTTGTTCTATTTTTCTTTCTTTCTTTCTTTCAATTTAGGTTTTCTTCCAATCCCAAATCAATAAAATTTATTTTCATTCATTTACATCTACTTACTTTGGACTCCAATCCAATCCAATCCAATCCAATCCCCCAACACACACACCAGCTCCTCTAAATTCATACTCCATAGAGGTACTTAAGTAAGAGGATCCCATTTTTGGGTGCCATCTTGTAATCTTGTCTTAATTCTTTTTACCCTTGCCTTTGTATCTCTCTCCCATATGACATATCTACATTTTCCCGACAACAATCGCTAATTTTTTTTTTTTTCTAACTATTACTATGCTTCTTACAACCAACTTTTTGGACTGCGCTACTCACTCATTCATATTCATTAAGATGGTTGTTTGAGTGACCCAGGATAAAAGAGACACCCACCTACAATTTTATTTTCTAAACAGGGTCAAATTGCAGCTGTAGATTCAACTTTTTCTAGACATTTCAGCATATGTATACTCACAAGTCACACCACTGTATTCACATGCATGACATGTTATTTTCTCATATTTAAACGCACTCTCTCTTTTACACATCCCAGACTTTTTATATTTTCAGTTTAAGCCTTCAATTTGTTCTTGTGACGACAAAGATTTGCTGGTAAAGGTTGTACTCAACTTGTTTATGCTGTGGAAAGTGAAACTACATCACTGTCTCACCCCTTGGGTCATCACACCACATACGTGACTTGTTATTCTCTCATTTTAAGCCTTCAATCCCATGCCAAATTATTTACCATGACGATCAGTCAACACTTTGGTGGGGGTGTATCAAGTTTTTCTAGATCCGCTTAATATGCCAACATGTCATGTTGCAGTTTACCTACGGGTACAACTCAGAGGAAAGCCTAAAATTTACACTTATACTGTAGCAATGTGTCCGTACTCAATCACTTCTTTTGTGTTTGTAGACCCTCTTGTTACATTAATCAGACTTGCTGCCTAGTAAGAAATGGCCAGATCTTTGGCATGCTAAGATGAATGCACTTGTATATGCTCACAACTAGAAACCAGCTAATCAAACAATAAGGGTGATTTATTTCAGTGATCTAAATTAGTTCTTCAGTCATTTAATGACCAGTTTTTCAGTTTTTATTTTTTTTTTACATGTATATATTCATCCAAAAGTTGCTGACTTGATTTCATTTTATATAGGAATGTCTCACTAGCGGATTCGTCTCAAGGGAATAAATTAATCGAGGGAAATAACTTGGTTTGCTTCAATGTACCTCAAGCTTTGTTTAATTTTGTATGCATGCACACTCATTTGACGTTGCAGATAGTTAAAATACTTAAGCTGTGTATTGTGCAGTTTATAGTATGCACTTTCAAGTTGCTTTGTTGAATTATGTGATTCCAGATAAGTCGTCTGGGGTTTAATACTGTAATAATTTTGCCATGCTTGTGATCCTTATTCAACTTGAAAATACTCTACCGTTTATATTCTGCATTAGAAGCTGACATTCAGCCAGGTTGGCATTCATACCAGGCAACCCCTCTTTTGCTACTTTAGGGATTCAGTGAAATGACTCGTTATACAATCAAAAGAAAAGTGACAGAACCGGTTTCACACACATTCATCAGTCTGCTCTTCCTCGCGCTACAACTAGCAGCCTGCAGAAAACGCCTAGCATACTAGCTAGCAACTGTTCACACTGAATGTGGATGTGGATGAGGTTCTATCACTTTTCTTTAGTTTAATGAGAGGTTTTTTGGTATCAATTGTATTTGAGAGCATGCTCTGTACACTCCATATGTTGGAGAATCTGTGTACATCCCAGCATCAAGAATCTGTCTTTAAAGAGACTTCTGTTCAAGACCACCGAATCTTGGGAGAAGACTTCTGCTCAAGACCATCAAATCTTGGGAGAAGACAGTAAAATCTGATGGTAAAATAGAACCTATAGTTAGACTCTTGGATATTGAGAGTTAAGACTGTCGGGAAGCAGGAGTGCCATTGTAGAGTTTGCCTTGTAGGCTGTGGTTGAACCTTGTGTTTGAGTGGTCGGTTGGTCATAAGTCATACCGTAACATCTTAATATATACAATCATGGTTTTATAGATCATAATTGCTAAAGCGCAAATGCGACATAAATTGGGATCAATTATTTGAGTGCATTTGAATCCAGGTGTCAACATCCAAATTGGGATCAAACTACATTGGGTGTATCTGGTTGGTTTCATTAGTTCAACTCAATGACAATACTCTTTGTCAACTAAAGTTTTCCTAGTGCTTTGTACTAGGCTTTTCTTTACAACCTGACCGATCTGTGTGTGAACTGGATTTCAAACAAGCAAATTGGTGCTACTTGGCAGTTTAGGTCAGATAGTATAACGTCTAAATCCACACCAACAACATATTAAAATTATTCCCACCAGGAGATCAGGTAATCTAAAATCTCAAGCTTGAGTAGAGTTGCACATTAGCACCCCCCCAGTCCCTCACTACTTAATGCTGTCTAGGCAACAACTACCATTATTGGCTTCATTATTTATTGGTGTATTGAACTTTTCAAATTGTTGGATGGAATATTATTCATGTTATCAACGTGAAGTAGAGTTGTGCAAACACGATTTCCATGGGAATGGCAGCTACAGAGGGTTATGTGTGGACAGCATGATTATAGAGATAGTGTGTGCTTATGTTTTGGATAGTCTATCCAACCCAACGCACTCAGGCTCGTTGGTGGAGATTGGAGACAGACGGTGGCCGACGCCTGAGGTGGGGGCCTCACACGATTTACTGTACACACTTAGGACACAATATACAGTATTTGATCAACCCCGTCCCCCAGGAACCAGCCAACTTTCAAATACAAGTCTTTAATTCGCTCACTAGACAACCATGTGAGTCTCAAAGATAGAAAGCACCATCTATCTTTAATGTATTAAAATAATAAAGTTTGAATAGTCATCAGGATTCGTAATCGAGTTGAACCTGCAACTAGAAGTTGGTATTTTCCTCACTTCTGTTTGTGACATCAGAAGAAGGCTAAAAACCACCCCTGTTTCTGAATGATGATAAAAACAACAAAGTGTGCATGAGATTTAATCAACAATACAGGTGAGGGTCTGCCGAACCCTAGCTCAATCACTGTTTAAAATTGATACCTTCAAAATATATACAATGCAAAGTACAGACTGGGTCTCTGGGTGGAAGAAAAATAAAAGGTGTAAAGAATATTCAAGCAGATGAATCAAACTCAAACTGCCATCAATAATAATAGAAGATGCTCTTTTGTGCTATGTAGGTCCATAAAGGAATGGCCAACAACACATTCCTTCTGTGACTATGAGTTGTCTGAAAATGAGTGTCATCTGATGTTTATCACAGGATCTAATCCTTAATAATGCAAACTACAACTTGAACAGCTATGTCAAAGCAACCAAATAGATTTTGTTATGTTCATGACTTCACATACAAAACCAAACGACCTCCATTGTATAGCCCATTAATTTGTTCATTAATGACATCAAGACATGCATATGGCACCTAAAATGTCACTAAAAAAATAGTCAAGTCATGTATTAATTCTATCAAACTAGCAAGAGCATCAAATGCAAGGAAACAAATGAACAGATAAGAATGCAAGAATTGAACTGAATGTGAATGGTAGATGGGTTGTACAGAAGACAGACAAAGAATCTAAGGCACATATTCATTCTCTAATACCGGTTGCGTTCTAGTTCCCATTGCAACTGGGGCTCTTGTGTTTCCAACTGAAGTCATGTGTAGAGCTTCCCCAACCTCTGCTGCCTTCTCCATCTGTTGCATCTGGTTCTTGTGCTTATACCTCTGCACCCAAAACGCCAAGAAACTCAGTAGTACCAACAACACCAACCCACCAACCACTGAACCAGCAATTATCCACACCGGAGATTTGTCGTCCTCCTTACCATCGCCACGGCCACCACCACTTGTTGGGTTCTTTGAGCCTTCATCGGGGGGTGGAGGGGGAACAGATGGTGCTGAAGACTCCGCTACAACAGAGAAATGCCCCTGTTGTAGTGTAGAACAGACATTGTCTGATGTTAGATTGCTGAATTCTGCCAAACCGTGCAAATCAAACCAGACACACTGTGGTGTTGATCCTAGCGGCACTGATTTGAGTTGAGGAAACCTGATCAAAATGGGTTTGTCTGATGCCTTTATCTCTAGTTCGGGTAAATTAGTGGCAGATAAGTTGGAAGCATCGTAGGTAAGGAGACCCAAGACTGGAGTGAGGTAAGTGTAACCTGGTAAAGGGTAAAAGAAAGACGACCAATTGGCGAGGTTTTGGTAGACGAGAACAAGCCTCTCAACATAAGGTTGCACAACAACTCCAACAGGGATTTGAAACTCGTTGTAAGCCTGAACACCATGGGTTCTTAAGCTGCCACTCCTGAGGCGCATTGCAGTAACCTGAATGCCAGTAAAATTGGAGGGAACATCCCCATGATAGGGAATGCCAGTGTGAGGGCGAAGAAAAGCCCTAAAAGCGTAATCCTGAAGAAGTGCATCAAGGGATCTGGAAGAGGCAGGAGGAATAGAAGATTGAGCTTTGAGGTGAGCTGACGAAATAATCCATAGGAGTAAGAAGAAGAGAAGGTTGGAGAGAGTTTGAAGAAGCCTCATGAATGTTTGTTGAAAGACAAGGGGTACAGAATGGGGGGAGGGGGTTGATTGATTATAATTAATAATAATAATAAAGAGACTTTGTGAATGAGAAAGCAAAGCAAAGCAAAGCAAAGTAAGCAACGGGTAGTTGAGAGAGAGTAAAGCAGAAGCTATGAATTGAATTGAATGAATGAAATGGCTGGCTGTCTTTTTTTTTCCCAGCCACTTTACTACTTAGTTAGGGAAGGGGACTGGGGGAGAGAAGAGAATAATTGTTGGTTTTGATTTGAAGCAAAAGAAATGAAACCTGTGTGTGTGTGTGTGTGTGTGTTGGAGTTTAGGGTAGCAGTAGTAGCAGCAGATCACAGATAGATAGATAGATAAATTACCTCTTTCTCCAACTACTCATCAACATTCAACATAACATACATACGCACATACCAAATGGAATTGAAATTGGGAATTGGGAATGTAGAATGAAGATAGGAAGGATGAGTTGTTCAATTCTGTAGCAGCAACAGCAGCATCAATTCTCTAGTCAGAAGAATGAATGATTTGCACTCATATACATATTTGGGACTGAGTAAAATGCCTTTGGTTTTAGTTATCACCGGATCTGATGAGCAAAGTCTGTATTCATAGTCATACTACCATTCCTCCTCCTCGCACTGTATCATCAATTCATCATC
Organism: Aquilegia eximia; assembly: GCA_023053565.1. NCBI lineage: Eukaryota > Viridiplantae > Streptophyta > Magnoliopsida > Ranunculales > Ranunculaceae > Aquilegia > Aquilegia eximia. The sequence goes on from JALIGU010000001.1 coordinate 44,070,497, forward strand.
ATCTTCCTTCTTCATTATCATCCATCAATTAATCGATTAATCCATCATCATATATCATTATAGGCTGCTATAGCTTGCATTTTATAATTCAACAGCTAAATCCTACCTTTCTACTACTACTCCAGTCTTTCTATAATTAAGCAGCAACTCTGTAACGCCCCCACCCCACTTTCTGCCTGGAAATTGAGTGCAAGAGTGAGATTGCAGATTGCAGATAGATAGATAGATTGGAGATTTCTAAATTACTAATTAATTTATTCTTTCACCAACCCAAACTCACTCTCTCTTTTTGCTTTCTCAATCAAAGAAAGACAAATAGTCAAATACACTCCACACCACACCACCACACTACACTACTACTGAATCGAACAACTCCAAGAATATGAGATGAGATACTAGTAAATCTTTTCTTCTTTCTTCTTTCTTCAACAACATCAGAACACCACACCACACAACCAAATCGAGATGAGATGAGAATATGAGATGATGATTGATTGTTGATATACATCCATTAAGAAGAAGATAAAAATATATATATATATATAAATAAATAACCCTAAATCCTCGTGCGTGCGTGGTTGCTGCCTGGCTGGCTTTGCTGCGTTGTAATGTAATCTCTACTAGTAATAAATATTAGACAGAATGCCCTCTCAGCCAAAATTCCTTCTCCAGTGGAACGGAAACACGGTGGGTCAAAATATTCAAAGGTGGTTAAAAGTTCTAATGGCATTTAAAAGGGGAATAGAGTGTCATCCAAAATACCATATTAATTGCATAAGACGGAACACAGTGTTCCGATTCAACACTTTTTCGGAACTCATAGTTCCGTCTTATACACTTTATCTCATATGGAACTTGAAGTTTGTCTTATACACTTAAAAAAAAAAACAACGGAATACAGAGTTCTCAGTTCTGTCTTATACACTTAAAAAAACAACGGAATACGGAGTTCCATCTTATACATTTTAAAAAAAAAACAGAATACAAAGCTCCGTCTTATATTTAGTAAAATTACCGGAACTCAAAATTCCGTCTTATAAGTCATTTAATTTTTCAAAACTGACATTTCCAAATTTTTTTCATTGACACTACTTCGCAGGGTGTTTTGACTACCATGAATAGAGAGTGATTTTGAAAGTGATTTTGCTTATGTGGCATCTACGTGGAGGGCACCAAACTGCCCTCCCATTGGGATTGCTCTTGCCGACTGATAATTGGAATTTGGTTGCTTGCTTCCTTCCTTCCATTCCAGCCTAACTTTCCCTTTTTCTTTTTTTTTGTGGTGCAAGTCAAACCTATGAGTCAAACTCCGTAATGAGAGCCAAGGGATCAAAGCTTTTCTAAAAACTATCTGAGGTAAAACTCCGTAAACAAACCAAACCTTCTTTTCCATGTTCTCTTTTTTGTTTAATTCTTTTCCATCATCTTTACTTGCGTAGCTGCGTTCAATGGCAATGGCAATGGCAATACAAAAAGCATAGACGTAGTAGTACTCTAATACCTACACTACCAACATGGGCCTCTGCATCCATCCCTTCATTTATCAAAGCATGCATTGGGACCATTTTGTAGTACTACTTAAATACTGTGTGTGTACTTCTGTGTTGGTTTAATTCTTACTTAGTAATTTATTAGTTAGTTTGGTACCACATTCGCACCTACACATATCAACACTACAAAACATATACTGTAGTACTATGGTTACTGGTTGGTTAAACACATTATTATCTAATTAAGATTAAGATCAAGATCAAATCAACTGCATGGTTTTTATTTTTTTTTTTGGATGAAGTAAAAATTTATAAATGAATAGGAGAATTAATTCCTGATCAGCCTACACTTCAACAGATTCCAACACATGATACAAAGCATTAGTATATAAGAGCTAGCACCCTCTACCATACTTCAAGATACCGAATTCGGGCGAAATTTCGAGGTTTAGAAAACTGACATATGTCTCAAAATTTCGCCGGCCTGTGTCGGAATGATGAGGTTTTAAAATCCGACATTTCGTGGTATTTGTCGGAATTTCGTGAATATCCGAGAATATCTAATTAACATAAATAAAATGTTTAACTTACATAAAACATATATAATTAACTTAAATCTTTATTAAGATTAATAAAATGTACAATCCTACTTTGATAAAACAAACAAACAAAAACCCAAAATTACTATCATAATCAGTGAAGTTAAGATAAAACAAACAAACTAAAACCCAAGATCACTATCATAATCAGTGAAGTCTCGTTGCGCTCGACTAGATGATGCTCCATTTGTAGAGGAAGAAAGATGCTTCCTACGTGATGCTTCAATAGTCATCTCAAAGTCTCATTGCTCTAAGTAATTAGGGTCCGGTGTCGAACGCCTCAATGTTTCCTCAAAGTCTCGCTGCGCTCTAGTCTCGTCGTTCTTGTAATCAGCACATTAATACACCTTCACATGATTCCATATCTGTATAAAACAACATTATGTAATCAACACATTAATACATTCACATTAATATAGTTAATTAACACATTCACCAACAAAAATAATGAAAACATGGAGTTGATTACTACTGTTAATCAACCCGAATGCTTAAAACATATAGTTGAGCAACCAAAAATACTCAAAACACGTAAAAACTGTTGAATGACGACTAATTCAACATAAAAAAACATTGAGCATTGAAATTCAAGGACAAATTGTGATTCTAAAACAAAAACACAATCTAAATTAATAAAATAAACTAAAACACACCTGTGTAATCAATCATCCCATCTCCATTTAAAATCTCGAATTGCCAAATCAAAAAAATTGATGATGTGAACAAACAAAGTTATTTCAAAATCAAATGAAGAATCGATTTGTCAAATCGAATTAAGAAATCAAAAATTTCTGATTTTGATTTAATTTGCTCCAAAAACAAATCAATTGATGCAGATAATACACAATTTTTTTTTCAAAACCTAATGATGAAGATCTTGTAAAATCGGTTTGACAAATCAAAATCAAAACTCTCTTGTCTTTGATTGATAATTCGATGGAGATTGTTAACGATTCTTCATCTTGTTGATTATTGAGAAACAAAGATCATTCAGAAAACAAAGTTCTTCAAATTTCGTTCTTCAGTCCTTTAGGAAACCAGATATGAGATTCAAACCTAAATTTTGAAAATTAAAAATTAAACTAAACATATCAGCAACAAAAAAAAATGATAGAACGATTAATATGTGGCTTATCTTGCATTTAAAAAGATAAACGTATAAATGGACTGCATGATACCCAAACACAAACCTGTGTCTTTGGGCCAAGAAAATGTTAGTTTGGGCCTAAAACCCAAATAAACGTTTGTGGTTGGACTTGAACGAGTTTCTACGAGGGAGAAAAAGGTCGTTAGTGAGTGTAATAGTCTGTCTGTCTGACTGTCTGTCATTTTTACTCGGTTCGGTAGAATTTTTTTTTCCAAATCCAACATTTTCATTTCTTCTTCTTCTTCTTCTTCTTCTTCTTTCTTCAACCGTTGCGTTTTGCCTCCCGCGCCCGCCTCTCTCTCTTTCTCTCTCTCTCTCTCCGACATAATAATAATAATAATCAAAATTCCAGATAGAAATACAATACAATACAATCCAATCCCACTTTAATTTAATTTATTTTTAGGTATTCATTTCATTTCGATCATCTGTGCTCTGATATCATCAATCATCAATCATCAATCATCAATCATCAATCATCAATCATCAATCATCTCTGAGGTACGGTTTTATTTCTATCTATCTATACTATATAAGAATATTTTCTTCTTCTTCTTCTGAGGCGGAGGAGGAGAAGAAGGACGACGTTGATGCCAGAGAGATAGATAGATAGATAGTCAGATAATCTTTGCTTACTTAATTAATTATTATCTGCTTCTTCTCTTCTCTTCTCTTCTTTCTTTCTGGATTATATTATATTATATTATTGATGATGGTGGTCGTCGTCTGCTATTTCCCAAATTTAGGTTAACTCAAACTAGGGTTTGTTTCTTCTTCTTCTTCTATTCTAATTTCCAACAATACAAATACAAATAAATTATTAGGTAGATATGGAAACATCTACTGCTTCTGTCAACTCTTCTTCTTCTGATCCTTACAACAGGAATTCCTCTTCTTCTTCTTCTTCTTCTTCTTCTTCTTCTTCCTCCTTTGGGGGTTTGGGTTTAGGTTTAGGAATTAACCACAACCACAACTCCAACAATGATTCTACTAGAAGATATTTAACTGCTGCCAATTTCTTTCGCTACCCCTTATCTGCTCTCTTGGAGTATTCTGGTTTATTAAGAACCACCAACAACAACCCACCTACATCTACCAGGTCCGATACCATTACCACCACCGACTCAACCCAAACTTTCATTAATGCCTTTCACCATCGTGACAATTTTCCTCCTACCACCACCACCACAACTGCTGCTTCTGCTTCTGGAGGTGGAGAAGGAGGAGGAGGAGGAGGAGGACCAGGTGAGGTTTCCATTAGGATCATTGGTTCCACTGAACAAGACCATGTCAGAATTGGAGCTTCTACTCTTACCTCATCATCCTCTTCTTCTCCACTCATAAACCACCATCACAACCATCATCATGTAGACAATACCTCACCCTCTGACCCTTCTGCCCAAGGCCTTTCTTTATCTTCCCAACCTTCAATCTCCACTCCTAATCCTGCTGCAGACGATGAGGAGGCTACCAATGGTGCTTTAGGGGCTAATAATACTAGGGATTCTTCTTATCAGAGGTATGACATTCAGCAGGTTGCTCGATGGATTGAACAGATTCTTCCCTTTTCCTTGCTTCTCTTAGTTGTCTTCATTCGCCAGCATTTACAAGGTTTGTTTCCTTTCTATTCATTTTACAACTTTTTGCACCAACCATTATACAATTTTTCTCATAATTGCCATATTTTCTCTCTTCCAAATTATATACTTTTTCGTGCATTTAAACTTTACACATTGTTAGAGTTACAGATAAAAGCAAAAACAAAATCCATTGTCAACTTTGTACTATGACATCTTTTTCATTATTTTCCTCCATATCTCTTTGTCATTGTCAAACCATTGAATATTATGTGAAATGGGAAAAAGGATTTTCTTTTGTAGTTGAAGTGGAAACCAGAGTATCCTCCTGAGTTCTTGACTGCTAGCTAACTACCTCCTCAAAAATCCTGAATTGAATTGTTTTTGAGTAATAGTATCACATTAAATCCTGTTGTGCATCATCCATTGAATTGTTTCTGAGTAATTGTATCACATTGTTCGCACCAACTTTAGTAAGTAGAGGCAAATGAATGAAAGAAGAACTTGTTTGACTTGGTTGTACTGATAAGTGATAACACTAAGTCTTCAAGATCTGATGTATAAAAAAATTGAAACAAGAAACCTGAGACGATTTCTAGAATTGTTGGATTATTTTTCTTAGTATTATTTTTGAGAGTTAAACGAGCATATTATATTCATAAAACAGAGTTTTGGTTAGAAATCTACTGAGCTGACAGTAACAAAAGTCCACCAAAAGTTCGACAGTAAAGTAAACATGATACAACAAGTGCACAGACATGATAAACAACCTAATGCATAGAGGTGATAAACAACAATTATCTTTAAATTGCTTTGCTTATAAACTTTGGGAGTAGTAAGCTTGGGCTCGTCGTTCTCAACAAGTGCATTCATTTCCTTAAGTCAGTACTTTACTAGAATAAGATGATGCTTTCCTAGAAGAGCCTAATGTGTCAAAATTTGATAATTCTCATGAACAGGGATAATTGTATTCTCGGTTTTTATTGTAAAACTATGTTTTACACATTTTACATAAACTGCACTGTCTGACCTATCTGGATAATTTCCAGTGACATTTATTTTAAATTTAAGTGATACCTTCCGATGGCATGTCTTACACATAAGTGATACCTATGCACTTTTTGGGTATGCACATGTGTGTTTAGCTCTCCCCATAAGTTTCTTTTATCTAATATTATGCTTGGACTTGCAGGTTTCTTTGTCACAATCTGGGTTGCTGCTGTGATGTTCAAGTCGAATGATATTTTAAGAAAGCAGACTGCTCTAAAGGTGATGTGGTGTTATGATTTTATGGTATATGAATTCAATTTATGGTTCCCATTTTTTATTATATGGATCCTGATGCACCCCATTTTAATTGCTGCAGGGAGAGAGGAAAATGTCTGTTCTTGTTGGTTTCTCGATAGGTTTCATATTTCATGTGGTTATAATCTACTGGTGGTATAGAAATGATGATCTATTATACCCATTGGTCATGCTGCCTCCAAAAACAATACCACCCTTTTGGCATGCGATATTTACTATCATGGTGAATGGTATGACGGTGTTGATCACTTTACTCAATTTAATTTTTGAAATTCTGGTATCAAAACAGTATGTTGCTAGAGTGCAATGGTATTAGTTTGTGGTGTCAAATGTTAATTGCTAAAGGCATTTTGCAATGCATTCCACGAGTGGAAGCTAATCACCCTGATTTTTTCACCTTGCTTTGTAGTTGTACGATTGTAACAACCGTACATCTTATACTGTAAAGAGAAAACATTTTTAAGTATCTTGGCAGATTTTTTTGCAGAAATTTTGAAAACTTTAAATTTGAAAAATAATCACAAAGGAAGCGAAGAAAGAAAACGTGGGATTGTTCGAGTGCAAATGACAGAGAATGCAGTGTTCAAGGCCAATTAATGAAAATCTAATACGTATAGTAGTTGTTATCTTGGATAGTTTGTCGTTATTGGTTGTCACCATTGTTAACTTGATGAGTATCAACAGAGGCATGGGGCAGATCATTAATGATGTGAAGATGCTGACTTGGAATTGGGCCTTTTCCAGACCCTCCATGGACTGGCATTAGATTAGATGATTTTATTTTGAGATGGGAGGACATTAAATTTCATGTGAGTAGGCTTACAACTTGAGTGTGAACCTCTCACACTTTTCAATGAAATTGTGTTTACTGGTAAAAAAAATAAAAAACTTGATGAGTATCATTTACCTTTTGAACATATTTGGGTTTAGTAGGATGCACATAAATATATAAATCCATATTAAATAATCCCCCTCACTATGTAGATTGTAAGTTACATGGTCTATCCCAAAGAATAAGAAGTGCTAACTCTCTCTTAGTTTGTACTCTTGGGGATATATTGTGTACCTAAATTTGTAAGACAAGAAACAATTCTGACTTACTGCTTAGCGGCTAAGGAAGTGAACTCTTTTTTCCTCTCTCCTTTTGTTTATTTAACTACAAAATTGTTTAGCCAAAATCTTTGCCAAGCATACACATCGATCATTTTTTTTTTTTTTTTGTGTGTGTTGGGGAAAGTTGATTAGGAATTATGTATAAAATTAAATAAAGTAAGGTTGAGATAATCTATTATTTTCCAGCTTAAAACTGAAAGTACGACTGCTACTAGTAGTAATAGAAACCCCAACCTCAAAACATGATAAAATCCCTTCTAAGATAAGATAATGATATTACAACACCAAGCAATAAGAGAAGAAATTATTGGAGACAATCCTAGACATAGCCTCAGTAATTAGATCCCATAGAAGAAACTTGTATATAAATGTTTCTTATCATGCTATAGCCAAATGTCTATCTTGAAATTCAGTATTCTCACAATCATTCAAGTTTTTTATAGGTTATGAGTCCAAGACTGGGATGATGGGAACCACCATTTCTTGAAATATGATTGGATGAGCACCATTCTTCACGATGAACTTTTATACGACTACCAAATTATATACTGGCCAAAGTGCCTTACTTCCACTGCCACCTTTATATTATGTTTTTTGAATTATGTGCTATCTGACTATAGAGTGGCTCTTAAAAAGTATGGAGATTCATTATCAAATACATGTGTTCGGTGAGAGGGTGTTTCTATAATTGGTGGTTTTGTGCACTATTGTATTTTTTTCCCACAATTGTATATCTTGTCGTTTTCTGTTGAATTTGTAAGTATCTTAAGCAGATGCCTTTTATATATATCAAGATCTTCTTTCATGAATTTGATGATGTCACATTATATGCTGAGAAACCATTTCATGGAATTGTTTTAATTTACAGATACAATGGTGCGACAGGCTGCTATGGTTCTGAAGTGCATACTACTGATGTATTTTAAGAACAGTAGAGGCCGTAATTATCGTAAACAAGTAAGTTAGCTCATGTTTATCAATTCTCACCAACAGGATTGTCTCCTTTTACTTGTCAAAGAGGAATACCAATAAATAATAATATCAGTCTGGGTAGCTGTACTACTGAGTGTCGACCCTATAACTGTAGAGGGTGATAGTCTGCAACTATGAGTGATATTTCAGGATTTTCACACCACTGTAGTGTGCCTTTCTTTATGTATATATTGGGGTCTGTTTGATTCATATTGGGAAATCTGTTTTTTGGTAAATCAGGAGGAAAGCTATGTTCATAAAGTTTATGTTTTGACGCAATTACTTTTATGCCCATCTAAATAAATTTTCCAGAAAATAAGTTTCTTATTCAAACATACCCTTGAGTTTTGAAAAAGCATTGCTTATGTGATTCTCATGGTGTGCTCTTTTAAACTTTCCAGGGTCAAATGCTAACATTAGTTGAATATATGCTGCTGCTTTATCGTGCATTGTTACCAGCTCCTGTCTGGTATCGGTTCTTCTTAAACAAGGAATACGGGAGCCTATTTTCATCACTAACCACAGGGTTGTATCTGACTTTCAAGCTTACATCAGTTGTTGAAAAGGTATCATTTTCTGCAGTGATCTTTTATTTTGAGTTTCTGTATAGAAACTGATGGATTTATTTAAGCCCATATAGGAGTTTCTTTTGCAAAGTCATACAGATGTGATTGGTTTGTCATTACAGGTCCAATCCTTTTTTGCGGCATTGAAAGCATTGTCTCGTAAAGAAGTTCATTATGGTTCGTATGCGACTTCTGAACAGGTAAGAGTGATAGCTTATGAAGTTAAATCCTTTGCAACCTAACTAGAAATTAAGTAACCAGTTGTGCATTTACATTTGCCCTTAAACTTTTCATAATCTTCTTGAACAGTGGAAGATTAGTTTCCCTGAATATTATACACATGTCCCTTTATCTTGTTTGTTTTTCATGGCCTCTTGAACTAATACAATTCCTTCTATTGCGGACACACATATATTTCCAAAACAACAGAATTGTGTAAGGGAAAGGTGAAGAGAGGCTCACCTAAAGAACAAACCTTAAAGTTGCAAAAAGTCCCAAACAATCAATTATTAAGTTATGTACATCTCAGTTAGATGACCTCATTGCACAACTCTCCAAAAGTAATTTAAGCAGGACCCTCTACATTAGGACCAGGCACAGTTTTTTTTTATAGCCTGCACCCGTGCATCCTATTGATCTTATGGTTGACCAAACTGAAATTCACTTTCTCTAGTGGAACTGATCTCAGTTATTTATATCGAATTCGTAGCCATTTTCCATGGGTATTCAAGATATTCAAGTTATTCTCAAGTACCTTTATGTAAGGTGACTTTGATTTTTTTTTTCTTTCTTTCTTGCTAATGATCTCCCATTCAACCATGCGAAATTTCCCTCATGCTTTTTACGTTAAAAGAATTCTTATTACAATTGCTCACGATGTTCTGTGCTTTGTCACCATAATTGGAGTAGTGAGATGTGCACATGTACTGTATATTGGCATAAAGAAGTCCTGCTATGACCAGCTCATTGCATTAGGAAGTCTCGAAGTTCATCTCACCCACCCTTAAAAAGAATATATTTAGTAAACTGAAGTTTTTTCCCATCAACACTGAAGTTGTTCAGGAAGATTAGGTTAGATGTAGCAAGGTAAGTGACAAGCACACATTGGCAGCAGCACCATCAAAGTTTAGCAGAGCAACCAATCACCCTCTCGTGCAAGAGCATTAATTCACCCCCTCATCTAACAGTCGGACACCCCTCATGCATCTGTTCAGATTCCTGCAAAAGCTTCTAGATAACTATCTCATAAAAAGCCATATTGGAGAATTTTAATACAGACAAGTTCTTTTTGAGTTCTTTTATGTGTAAAACTAAAAATACGGACGTTAGTGTAGGACTATAGATATGAATGGATAGAAAAGTGTCAACTATTTTCAATACTGTTATTTTTACACAAAAACTATTACAGTGTCTCCTCTTGTGTCTGACTGGCATATATTTTAAGTTTTTAAACTAATAGAATATTATTGTTCATTTTTTATTTGATTGGCAAACGTGGTTGAGCGGACCCCTACCCTTTTTAAATTACGTGTGGAAACTTACATCAACAATCAGCTGTTGACGTGTTTCGAACCCATGGCCTCTCCACTTTGTGAGAGGGATGCACCTCATGTGTTGTTATTGTGCATTTGAATCCGGGTTAATTGTTTATTTTTTTATATCTTAAGGGCAAATTTGTCATCAGTCAGAATCTTATATCTGTGATGATGATCATCCTACAACTGCTATTGCTGTTTCTGTATTTCACTATTGAGTATAGATAAGGGAGGGGATTTCCCTGGTGGTGAACACTTCAGCAATAAACATTGGTGTCATGTTAGGTTTTGGAAAAGGGAAGTGTTAGAAGAAAGTTAGTATGGTATAGGAATGTAATGATGAAATCTAACCCTAAGTTGTACATGCAAGTGTCCAGCAACCTAGTTAGTCAGGTCTCTGGTGGCTCTTTCAGAAGGTTCTCTTTTCACTTACATTGGGTGTGGTAGGTGTTTCATATGGTTGTCACTTAGATGCATGGTTATGTCCAAGCCTTTCATCACATGTTGGTATCACGATAGTGGGCGAAGCATGTAGCTACTACAACTATAGTGTAGACACGCTTGGGGAACAAGAGTAATAAAATAATATCCAAGCACAATGAGAGAGAGAGAGAGAGAGAGAGAGAGAGAGAGAGAGAGGATATAAAATTTTGCAAAAGAACTTATTGATGAAATAATATATGTTGAGAAAAGGTAACATGGTGCCATCAATGTTCTTAACCCTTTGGTAGTGTCATCATCACCATTTTTATATATTCTGCATTCTAAGTTATTCGCTTTAGGTAACTATATTTTCCTTCTTCCAATGCCACATGGTAACAGTTTTTATGGCCTTATGGGTCCATGTGGCCATAAATACTCATAGCAGTTTCCATCCATACGTTTAGGCTTCGTGTGGCATTGTATGTATAGTTCTCATGTACAGGTTATGCAGCCTGAACATGATTTTTTTTTGGTCCACATGTAAATGGCAAGTGAATATTGCAATGGGAAAGAGTTAAGTTGTACTTTTAAAATCCTTGCCAACACAAGAAACTTCGGAAGTCATGTTTACCTTGATTTTACGTGTTGGTACCAAATACTTTTGTGATGGCTTCATTACAGATATTGGGTTGTTGTCATGAATACTATCTGTAGACCATCTCATTGATTACATTCACTTGAAACATACCGTTAGAGAAATTAGAATCTGGTTGCTGAACAAGGTTGTTGGTTGAGCAGTATGCCCCTACTCTTTAAGAAATTGTTGGATAAACCAATATCCAGAAAATTATACTCATTTGAATTTTGTATAATTTCTGGAAAACCAATCTTTTTAATGAACACCTTTATTGAAAAATCACTGTGCAGGTTAATTCAGCAGGAGATTTATGTGCTATTTGCCAGGAAAAGATGCATGCCCCAATATTACTTCGGTGTAAACACATCTTTTGTGAAGATTGTGTATCTGAATGGTCAGTTATTTACCAGCACTTAGTAAACTATGGGAAATTGTGGCATATATATAGTATTTTTTTCTTAAGAAAGTTAATATTAACACTTTTGTTTGTATGTCTTTTTATTTAAAAACTAAGATCATTGTTTAAAAATTTCACTGTCCACTTTGATAGTTCCTTTCATTTTGAAACTGCATGCATATTCAACCTGCTTCTATTGTGTTTGACTGACATATGTGTTACAGGTTCGAGAGGGAACGGACATGTCCCTTATGCAGGGCTTTGGTGAAACCAGCAGATCTTAAATCATTTGGCGATGGGTCAACTAGTCTGTTTTTCCAGCTGTTTTAATCTACTTGCGGTAGGAAGCGGGAAACTAGTTTGTAAATTCCAATCATCTAGAGGCAGCACTCTCCGTTCGTTTTGGGTATTCGGCAATTCCAGGTGTATTGTGTCATAGTTATGTTGTCCAGAGAGAGAAGGGAGCAGGCTCAATTATGTTAATATGTTGTATATCCTGGGCCCCTTTTGAGGGATTTTTCAATTTACAGATGACCCTACTTATATTCATATATACATGTTAGTTTCTTATTGAAATAGCATTGTTACTGATGGAAAGATAATCTTCTGCCCAATATGTACTAATATGAATATTTGTTAGTATTTTTTTTTTTTTTTGGGTAAAATGAATATTTGTTAGTATTGGAACTGTCTTTACAGAGTTTCTTATAGTATGATGGAGGACTTGTGTCACTGTTGAAAAATTTGATTTTTAAAGTATAATTATTGTCCTTCTCACTTGTTAATTTGCAATGAACTTATCAGCTAGTAGTTGTATGGGTTGTTATAATTTTGACAAGCCTCTGTTTTAATTAAAATTTGCCATTAGCCACAATTGAGTCTTAAAGGTGGCCAATTGTCATCGATAGTTACGGTGTTATCTATTCCCCTTCCCCTTCACACCCCCCCCCCCCCCCCCCCCCCCCCCCCCCCCCCCTCGGAGTACTCTGTTTTCTCCATCACCAAGAGCTCTATCATTTAATGCTAAAGTTTTTAGTCATAGTGTCGTGTAAGTAAATGTGCAATATGATCAGGATGCATTTTATTGCATAATCTTTGAACATGAAATTATTTTGGACTTCCTTTAAACAAGTTCTCTCACTTTCTATTTAAGGTCCTTCAAGTATTTGCTGCTGCAAATCAGATCTAATGATATTTGTAGTTTGAATTTTGAAATCCCGTTCAGTCATTTCTGACTGCTGGTAGATAAAAGAAACCACTGACAAGATAAACACACAGCCTGGCCTTGTAATTTATAAATGAAGTATGTTGAGCTATAATCGAGAGGGAGATCAAGGGCCCTTGGTTCAATCAAACCTAAACAACCAATATGCAGGGTGAACCGTCTGCTGAATAGAACTTTCATAGAAATCTGATCATTAGGATAGATTATCATTAGCTAATATTACAGTTGAAGATACAAAGAAGAATATAAAGTGCAAACAAGAAGAAAAGAATTAATCAATATAAAGGCCAAACAAAAAACATACAATATAATTTTACATTATAAAACCTTGATTTGAAAAAAAAAAAAAAAAGGACAGGACGATAGGCAACATTTGAAGGATTAGAGGATTAAATTAGATCTCAGGCGTAGAAACTGGGACGGTGGAACTTGATTGAACTGCATCTGGGGAGACTGCTGTTCCAACTGGGGCTGTGGATGTACCCTTAGCTGCTGTTGAAATTGCTGTATCAACTGGTCTTGGTGTTGGGAAAGCGGAGATGTCATTAGTCTCTGCTGAGCTTACCATAGGTGGTGGCGGAGGGGAAGGGGGGGCTGGCCACATGCCCGTAGCTGCTGGAATTGTGACGGGATAAACCTCTGTGACTTCTTCAATGCCCTCATCTAAGTAGACAACATCCTGCATGGTTAATTGATGATATTCTACTATCTCCCGAAGAAAGCGGTTCTCACGTGCGTATATAGAGTTCTCATGGGCCAAACGAGCCTTTTCAGCCAAGAGTGTCTCGAGCTGAAGCCGTATCTGAACAAGTAAAAATCATATTGTTATAATTAGCATAGAGGGCATGGTTTACTACAAACTCTATCCATGCAAGGTGATTCAAAGTTTTAGGCAATGAACAGTATCAAGGGTTGGGAACCGGTGTCAGTTAGTTCCAAGTCAATTGGCAAAAAGTGACAACTTACAAAGTTACAAGACAGACTGCCTCCCTACCTCATTACCCTATCATCAAATCCACAGGTGAGCATTTCTAAGGGGTCAGTAGGTTATGCTAGATAAATTCAGCAAGAAATAATAGGTTCTGTTCTTCTAACATTGTACATTAATAACACAAACAGTTCCATAGGGCCTGTGCGAGTGTGGCACTTATAACAGAGATGAAGACAACATTCAAGGCACATAGGATATCCATTAAAAAAGATCAAATCGTGAATATATAAATCAATTGATCATAACTACTAAAGTATTGATGACTGCCTGTGCCTACATTATTCCTGCAATTCCGGTTTACTTGAAAACTTCCAATCAGGTCGCGAAAAACATAAAATACATGTTGCCATGTGTAGGCATAACACCAGCACAAATGTTGCTGCACTTGCAACTCCTAGAATGTCAAATAAACAAATAAATATAAGAACAATTCCTCCTTATTGTCTACATGGCCTCATATTGATCTTCTCATTCACATATATTTGACATTTTGCTTCTTTTTTTTCCGCTCTGTCATCCACATAATATGAGTTTACATACCACAGAATGCCAATTGGGATGGAGAGTAAATCACAATATCAATAATAAAGAATTTATAGATAAAGAAGACCGCATTATGCTTATACCCGTCTAAGAGTGATGATACATTTACCCTAAAGTTTGATTTTAACTCCAAAAAAATCATGACGTATTATAATTTTAGTATGTAAATGGCTCAATGCTGCTTCACAAATAAAAAGAGAAAAAAAGGTATGCATATGTTACTGCAGAAATAAGGAAACACCACCAGACAACAAACATACCAGATCATCATCCTCGGGGCGATCTCCCTTTTCACGACTCTCCCGAAGAATTCTATTCTCCTCCTCAAGCTGATTACATCGCTCTTTTGCAAAAGCCAGATCTGCTTTGACAGTTTTCAATTCTCGCAGAAGTAGTTTGGCTTTAGCAGTCATAGCCATTGCAACCTGTGATTCGAACAAATAAGACCAATCACAATTTCATCATCACAGAGAGAGATTCAAAAAAGGACACGAAACAAAACTGAAATTATACTAAAGAAAAAATGGGCAAGAATGTCTAATAGACAGCATATCTGGAATATGCAGTCCTTATTCAGGATACAAAAAAATTAGCTGAGACAAACAAAAAGAAATCAACCCTGGAGTCCATTTAATTTAAACGAATACCCGAATTTATAAAGGTAAATATACAACCAACATTTCACTTATAGTTGCAGAATTATTTCCCACATTCAATGCCCGGTCACTACATATAAAGACAAGCAGAGGCCTATAAACCTCAGTCTTGATTCAGATGGGATGCTATGCAATTGACTAAATACACAATTTATTTTCCTTTAGAGAGAAAATTCATATGCTCATAACTTTCTAGGGTGTACATTACAGATTCCACTAAGATGAAGGTAGATGCGCATTTATACACATTCAGCGGGTACTTAAATATAATTAATTCTTAAGGTATTTCATTTACTGCACAGAAGAACAATAAATATGGTTCAAATCCAGGGAAAAATAATGTGCCAAGGGGAGGAAGGTGTGTGACTAGTATGGTCAGAGATACAACCAATGCATGCACAATATGATAAAAAAACTGCATGCATTAATTCCACTATATGATCCAGCGACACACATTGGGCACCTTACGTCGCGAGATGCCTTCAATTGCATTTCTTGATCTGTTTGCATCTGCACTTGCTGTTGTGGACTACTAACATCAATAACTTGAGTCCTTCCTTCCAAGTTGCCACCCTTCTTCCTGATATGCAATTTTCGTGTTTCCTGAATTATGTCTGCTGTCCTGTTTTCAACAATGGTCAGACCTTCCTGCACACATAACCAACAATATTATGCAATAGAAAATTTTACAGCATTAATAACATGATTAAACACATTCATGATCAAATAAGACTCAGGTTATTAAAAGTATAACAGCCACAGGGACGGATCCATATATCAGTGGGCAGCTCAAAAATCCTGATTAACCATTCGTTCAATCTGAAGCCACGCAGTCAAATGGAAAAAAGGATACTGTGGCGAATATTTGTGATTTATTGCAAAATTGACATCAATATGCATTAAGAGAGAGAAGTCACTTTCACACAAGTCATCATCCATTCAACTTATAATCCAAGGATTATACTTAATGCCTGCAGAAATCTGATAATAGTTGAACTTTGAATGCCAAAGAGTTTTTAATGATTTTAAAAACTAATAAGAGGAAAAAAAAAATGATACAAAAGCCCTGTCACTAGTTGCAAATTACACCAATTTTTCCTTAAATTGTAAATGGGTTACACGATGTTGACAACTTGACATTAGAACTCAAAATAATAATCTAATCTATAATGAGCTGTAAGCCTGTAAGAAATGAAAGGTCAAACAGTCGCTTTCCAATAATTGACAAGGGATGCTCAATACTTTTCAGCAGAGACCTTAAACTGTTTGTAATGGAGATTCTGTTCATATTAAAAGTCCTTACCTCAAAGGACTTTCCAATGGTGCCTCCAATGTAATTGAGAGAAGATGTGATTGCATCTAAACCCTTTTGCAGTGAAGGATTGTCCGTCTTTCGACTGCTCTCAGGTGACTGATAAGATTGATGGAACTGCAATGAAAAATGAGAAAACAGACGAGCTGTAAAATCAAATAATATAGCTCAGTATTACAGAATACAATGAAAGCTGGTGAAAGGTATCAATACTTTAGTATAAAATTATGCTAAATTCTTATAGTAATGACTAAGGTGTTAAAAAAATAAAAAGAGATAAAATCTACGAAATCGTAGAAAGATTAAATGCCTAATTGTGGTTTATGAATGAGATGAGTTCACAAGGTTCAAATAAAAAAAAAATATGCACTCAGTTTGACTCAATGTTTGCAGTTCACTATACTTAGATTTTACCCAATGCCCTCCATTTTGAACAAAGACAGTTGGTAAACCTACAAACTTTTATCGAATAAATAATAAAGGTAGTCTTTTAACGTAGGCATAGACCAACATGCCAAGGACACAGAGGCACTTGGTGGTGCCTAGCATGGTGTAAGATGCTTACATGGTGTCTCGTGAAAACACCAACCGGGCCATCTCTATTATAGCACAATTCTGCATGTACATTAGATTTTTAGAACTGTTACAGCGTCAAGGAATAGAATGAGTGATAACCAGGTGAAACAACAATGAACAAAAAGAAACTACAAAAAAGAAACCTACGTTTGACTCCTTACAAACTCAAAGAATCGAGTGTGAATTACATCTCTTCTTTAACCCACCATTTCAAGAGACAAGTGAAACTCCCCCATGCTATCTAAAACTTTTCTTACAAGTATGAATGTGTCAATATGAGTTTCAAAACAGCCAATTACAATCTCTCAATTTTTTTTCTTGATATAGGTATAACCGTCTAAATAATAAAACAAGTTTCAAAAGAATTTGATATCAAAAAATGTTCCATCAAAAGGTAATGGTAATAAAGAAACCTTTACTCACCACATCATTTGACGGTATATCAAGAGTCTGGTGTCCGGCTCTTCCAGGTTTATTAAATTGCTGGGCTACATTATCATCCTCAAGAATTGATTTAGCTTTTCTAGCCAGAACACCCCAAAATCCATATTTTGACTCGTCTAAATTCTTCATAGAAGTATACTCGTAGGAAGTTGAATCCTATATTCACATGCGCCACAACTCATCAGCTTAAAGAACACGCATGAAATGTTCATGTTTCTTTTTTAAGTTTAACAGTAGTGCCTAGTAGTATTTAAGATACTATTCCTATTAGGTAATAAGTTATCATTCAAATCTGTATTTAGACAATGGGTCATTGTATAAACCCCTGATGCCATAACATGAAGTGACTTATAAAGAGAGGATTGATCAATGTAAGAAAGATAGTGCAAGAGAGGCACAACCAATTACGGATTGAAAATGAAAGGTCTTTGTCTAGGTTCTCAAATTGTAACGTGGTGAATTTTCCTGATTGGTTGCCCAAGGAGTAGGCAATTGCTGAACCATGTTTATTTTGATGTTATTGTGAGTGACTGTGTATTTTTCAATTGCTTTCTCAATTACAGTATTACGATCAATCCATGGGTTATACAACACCATTCCACAACACCACCCCACCGACTATCCCTCAGAGTGACTATGGCTTTAGGAAAGACTATGATTGTCCCGATAGACACTGCAGAAGCAAATTGGAACTCTCCAAGGATTTGTGATATCCAAGCTAATAATGAAGTAAATAAGCAAAACAAAAATGGTGAATACTATCATTAAAGGGGATGTGTTAAAAGAGTAAGCATTATACTGCCGATAGGAGGAAGAACACAATAATATCCAATAAATTCAAGTACAGTAACACATGAAATGGAGCTCAAAAGATGACTAAAGTGGTGAGAGACTCGGAGGGAAGCCTTAAATCAATATATACCCCACAAAAATAGATGATGGAGTGACAACACATGCAGAAGTATACTAGACTAGCAAAGGGAAGCTAGGTATGGGAGGATTAAATGATTGGTATTTAATACACCGAAAAAACTTGTCTATCGAATAGTCAAACAAAGTCTTGCAGATCCATGGAAACTCAAGGGTTCATATGTATTTATCTAGTTGGCCATGAAGGGACAGGCAAACAGAGTCAACTGTATTGCATGTTGAATTTTTGTGATAAGGCTGTGTTGTAGACAAGTGAAACAACATAGATAATAAATCAATAGTTCCAAACTAATCCAATTTGGGTGAACTCTTTTGGGGCTACGG
This sequence comes from Aquilegia eximia, assembly GCA_023053565.1. NCBI lineage: Eukaryota > Viridiplantae > Streptophyta > Magnoliopsida > Ranunculales > Ranunculaceae > Aquilegia > Aquilegia eximia. The sequence goes on from JALIGU010000001.1 coordinate 44,089,259, forward strand.
TGTATCGGTTAGAACTGACGGAGGGCTAAATTTTATTACTAGTATGACATAATGCGTAATCTCGTATAAGGAATATCAACTCGAAAAGAAAACACACATACACACACATGACTTGTTGTAGTCCAAATATAGGTGGATATGTATAGCAAAGCAATTCTAAACTTGTTGAGTAGTTGAAGATATACATTTTGAATTAAATTTGTAGAAAAATTAAATGTAACATAGGTTAAAACTGGCTGCTAAATAAAAATAATTCCAAGATTATTACAGTTTTAAGAAAAGAAAATTAGAAAGTGTTGGCAAGAGTTTTTGTTAGGAAAATATTATATATTATATATTATTGTTTGTTAAGTAGGATTTTGGTTATTGGGTTTATGATGCAAGATTTAATAGAGAATGGTGAAGTCAAACCCAAATGTTAGTTGGATTTTCAAACAAAAAGCAAACAGATGATGCACATATATATGGGAGACGGTTTTAGTGGGCATATATATATATATATATATATATCCATGAGTATAAAGGCTACTAAGTTGTAAATTGTTAATTGTTAATTGTTTGTTCATAAGAGATAGAATAATAATAAAAAAAAAATAAAAAAAAATTCTAAATAGATAGATAGAAGTAATGAATCTGGAAATGAAATTGAAATAATGATTGGTGTTTGAGAAAATACCACCGAAGATCTAGAAGCAGGAAAAGATTTTTGGCGATGGTGGTCAGAGGGGTTGGATGCAAAAGCGGATTCTCGATAAGCTGAGGAAAGAGATGAATCCCGATGAGCAGAAGAAGCGCGGATTGCTTGTGCAGCAAGAGAGGAAGATGATGATGACGACGACGATGACGAAGAAGATGATGAAGAAGAAGAAGAAGAATTGTTATTATTATTATTATTGTTGTTGATGGTATCGTCGGGTGGAGAGGCATGATGGCGAATTTCTTCTTTAAAAGTTGAAGCCCTAGAAATCCCTTGTCTTCTCCGATAAGCCATAACAAATCAATCTATCAATCAAGAAAATCTCAAAATTCCAATCAAATCGCACACGAACACGATGATGGCAGATGGCAGATGACAGATGGCACACTCAAACTCAATCAGCCAGCCCAGAAGGCAGCATCAGCGATTCAACCATCAACCAACAACAACAACAACAACAACAATATAATCGAAGAAGATCGAAATGTCAATCAATCAAATCCTCTTTTGCTTCTTTTCTTTTTTAATGGGGAAGGGGCGAGGGGGTTCGTTTCGTTTCGTTTCGTTTCGTTTCGTTTTAACGAACCAACTCGACGATGTGGTGTGAATGTAATAGTAGTCAATTTCTTTATTTCATTCTTTATATATATATATATATAATAATAATAACTTATAATAAATATTTAATTAATATTAAAAAGTATGAATTCAAAAGATAGAAAGTGGAGGTACAGTCATGGAAATTGGAACAAGTTGTACAACATATCACCAGCCACACCCCCGACCCCGCGTCAAAATAATACAACTCTGATTTTTACCAAAAATAAAATAAATGCCAATAATCAAAATCCAAAATATACACTACTACATTATGCTTATTATTACTATAGAGAAGTTATAATTTAATAGAGTTTTACTTAAGAAAATTATCGTATAATTTCAATGATGGTATAGTTTCAAAACAATAATATAGTTTCAAGATATAGTGTACATATACTAACTTAGTGATGGGAAGTGTTAGAAAATAAAAAAACATATTAAATATCTCAAATTTTATATTTTTTTTAATATTTTTTTCAACATATAATATATTTTTTGTTAATATATACTTAATTATAACTATATAGAGGCAATTTTCTTCTAGGCTGAACCTAAAAAATTTATAACTTATGACAATATGAATATTATTCTTATTTATAACTAGTCCCAAGTTGGGACCGAAATTTTTTATGACTATGTAGAGGTTATTCCTATAGAGAGGTTTTACTGTATCAGTATATGGATTACCAAAACTAAGTGAATGCACATCTGTTAGACGTGTATCATATTCAGTTTTCTTGTTTTTTGGTAAAAACAATATTAGTTTCCTAGTTTGTAGGTAATTACTTGATAGAGTTTAATTATTTATATTGAAATTACTTAATAACTTTTTATATTAGAGAATATATATTTGATTTTAATAAAAGACAAATGAACTTTTTTGGTAAAAGTTTCGCATCAGAAAAAAAACTCTCCTCTTGAGTTATTAAAAGAGATGTACACTACTACAGTATATTACTATAGAAGACCGATTCAGTGATTTGTGATTTTTCTTCCTCCATGTTTATATTAAGGAGATAAGTTAAAATTTTGGTTCCAAATCATGGGAAATCTTATTGCCCCCAACTAACTCGTCAAAAACTCAATGATAAGAAATTTGTCAAAAACCCAATTGTAAGTACCAAACCATGCTAGGTGGAGTATTGAGGACACAGGAGCTAGATAAGGAGAGCAAACTGGGAAGTACCCAATCAGAGTTCAGAACATTCTAGAGTATCACGGATAGAGCACGTGATGTCTGGCTGTCAAGCATTCACTTTATAGTATGTGATGGAGAATGAAACACGTAGGAGATAAGAGAACCATAGGATGCAAAGGAGGATCCAACGGTTCAAGGAAGGCGGTGAATATTGCTATAAAAGGATCACGTTAGGGTTCGCTAAAGGTAACTGCTCATTCTTTGCTAAAACCTATTCTCTAAACCTAGCCGCTTACTGACTTGATCGTTGGAGCTTTATCCACCGGTCATTGCCCGGTGGTCATTGCAGGTACTACCGTTGAAGCAGTTGAAGGACCCAGCTGAGCTCATCAAGGAAAGAAGGCTTACATTTGGCGGTAAAATATCAAGTATATATTTTTCATTAATATTTTATTTTTGTCAAACACCCAATATAATTTTCAAAAATCCATCACTTATCGAACAAAATTGAATGTAACTACACAATAACTAAATTCTCAGACATACATATGCTCAGAAAATTATTGCCAACCTACTCGATTGTATCTAGAGTCTTACTCATATTTGGCCAGCAGCTGAGATACAACAGGGGGACCCTTTGGGGTCTTTTCTCTTTGTTTTGGTCTTGCATCCATTGATACACCGTGTAGGGGTATTATATACAACATACATGTGGCACAATCTCTACCGTTCATCATGGTGCCACGTGTCAACATCTAATGGGCTCTCTCTTGATGACACAAGTTACAAAGTTAAAGCCAATTACTACAAAGATATCCTCTCATTATTACCCTAGTAAATGCTAAGAATGGAGTTACATTGTAGCCTATAAATATGAAGGCAAGCTACTCATTCTAGGCATGTTCGGATCTTCTCACAGGATCTCATCTTCTCACATGTTCTGATCTGATGATAGTCTAATGCTCTCAACACGATCTCATGGTGAGGTCTCACGATCAACGACCTCCCCAATCTCTCATGATGAGACCTCACCTCTCATGTCTCATCTCTCTCGAGCTCTCCTCATAATCGAGCTCCCATTTTGTACACCACCACTACTATAATAAACTTCTTTCTCCCTCTCCGTGGATGTAGGCACAATTGCCGAACCACGTATACAATAGTGTTCATGTCTCTACTTTATTATTATTGTTCATATCATTTACACATCATCTTTCATTAATGTATTGACCAACCTCACAAATATGGTTAATACATTAGGCGCCGACTACAGGGACTTGGGATTTTCTCAAGCGAATTCCACCCACCAACCCCACCATTACACCATTGTTGTAAGGCTCTCAAAGTGGTGATTTCAAGTTCAAGAAATTCTATTTGGCAGAATTGCAATCATAATTTCCAAATATGGTTTACTTTCGGTTACCATTACTGTATGTGAAACTCGACGAAAGCAAGATAAGTATCAATTCACTATGATCTTACTGTTCATTCAATTTTGTCTCACACAAATTGATTATTATATGCATCTATGTAACATATATTCTCATAACTTTATCATGATTATATATATCAGTTACATTCTTAATGGCCACATGTTCAGGTCTTGCAGAGACCTCCTCACATATTCAGGTCTCTAAGCAGACGAGCTCAGGTCTCATCGCGACCTGACCTCTTATTCAGGTCTCTAAGCCAACGACCTCTCAGGTTGTCTCGACGCGACCTCACTTCATTCAGGTCTCTAAGCCAACGACCTCCCAGGTCCTTAATCGCGACCTCCCCAGGTCTCTAATCACGACCTCATCAGGTCTTTAGTTGCGACCTCTCCAACACTCAGGTCTCGTCGCGACCTCACTTCATGTTCAGGTCTCTAATTGGGACCTCACCAGGTCTATCAACGACCTCCTCAAATTACAGGTCTTTCAACGACCTCAAGAATATTTATGCCATATAGGGGGCTATTCTCACTTTATCTAATTCCTTTAACTTATTATTGACACAATTACATATTAATGATATTTTTTGTAGCTCTCTCTATGTGCAGGTCACATGAACACGACCTCACTCCCCATGAGCTATTTTTTGCACAAATGTGCCACATTGCTTTCATTGAACTCTTTACAAGTGAAATGATTGATATAAAATATGGCCACCCTCATTGACTAGTGAGTCACTCGTATGCGGGACGACCTCAACCACAATTCTCTAGCCACACGCCTGGTCGAACGCATTCACTCTCAACGCAATGCAGACCCACAAAGGCCATATGCCCGAGAATTGTCAAACATGTCTCCACGCTGCGACCATTCACTAGATCGGGCACCAAAAGGTTCCAAGTAACTCTCAAAACACTTGGTCAACCAATGCTCTTTCTCAAACGAGCTACATTTGCACTCCAAAGTGCCACATCTATCGAAGTGTCCAGTCACAAGGCGACAAAGATAGTACATACAACTCATAAGGAAGACGTATAATTCCATGTAAGTCTTTTATTGAATTTTATAATGTTTCACATGCTAACATTATCAGGTCTATGCAATTCGATCACACAAATGCGACCACCTTCAAGCATGACCGAGACCAACCACCCAAGCATACAAGAGGACCCACTTCAGTACGACCTGCTTGCAGCTGTCCATCTCGTCTACATGCCTTCTGAACGAGCTACCAGGTCTCCCTGGAACTAACTAGCTCGCTATACACAAAGTCATGATCGAGTTGCCATTACCACAAGGGACCTTCATCGCGTCCTGCAAATCTCAATGATCAAGCTCATCAAAATTTGGGGCGGATCGACTTCGTTAAAGAACCCCATATTTCATTCATCTTGGGGGCTAGATCGGCTCGATTACTTCTTTTCAGTCCGAACCCCGTTCAACCTAAAAAGAGGGGGCTTATGTAGGGGTATTATATACAACATACATGTGGCACCATCTCTACCGTTCATCACAGTGCCACGTGTCAACATCTAATGGGCTCTCTCTTGATGACACAAGTTACAAAGTTAAAGCCAATTACTACAAAGATATTCTCTCATTATTACCCTAGTAAATGCTAAGAATGGAGTTACATTGTAGCCTATAAATATGGAGGCAAACTACTCATTCTAGGCATGTTCAGATCTTCTCACAGGATCTCATCTTCTCACATGTTCTGATCTGATGATAGTCTAATGCTCTCAACACGATCTCATGGTGAGGTCTCATGATCAACGACCTCCCCAATCTCTCATGATGAGACCTCACCTCTCAGGTCTCATCTCTCTCGAGCTCTCCTCATAATCGAGCTCCCATTTTGTATCACCACCACTACTATAATAAACTTCTTTCTCCCTCTCCGTGGATGTAGGCATAATTGCCGAACCACGTATACAATGGTGTTCATGTCTCTACTTTATTATTATTGTTCATATCATTTACACATCATCTTTCATTAATGTATTGACCAACCTCACAAATATGGTTAATACACATCGCATTCAGTCAGAATGCCACTTGGAGTTGCAGGCATTGTACTTAAATGATGGTACTCTGATTGGTAGTACAGAACATGTGGCTAGAGTTATTCGTATCATTCAGGAAAGGGGACCATCTCTTGGGTTCGTGCTTAATGTGTCTAAGACAGAGTTGTTTTGGCCTTCTGTTGATCCTGACTGCTCTTACCCAGATATCTTTCCGGTTGGTATATCATGTCCTCAGCGAGGGGGTTAAGTTGCTTGGATGGGCTGTAAGTGTTGATGCATCCTTTATTTGTGGGTAATGTTCTTCAACGAGTGGATAAAACACTTCAGCTTATGAATCTATTACCACAACTAAAGGATCCGCAATATGAGTTGGTACTTTTACGTTATTGTATGGGATTATCTAAACTCACATTTGCTCTTTGTACTTGCCCCCCCTGATTATATTCAAGAAACAACCGAATGGTTTGACCACAAGCTTCGTGCAACCCTTCAGAATATTGTGGTTTCTGATGGACCTGGTTTTGGCGATTTACAGTGGCGTATGGCAACCCTTCCATTACGTCTGGGTGGACTTGGTATCTATTGTGGTACTGATGTTATGAAGTTTGGTTTCGTAGATTCACGTGCGCAAACCAAGGATCTCCAAGACCACATTCTTCGAGGTTGTGAGATTGTACTTATGGGTAATGTTTTCGATACTGACATTGCTAGTTTACATTTTTTTATATCTGATTTTGATCTCGGTAATCTTGCTTCAACTGCTACCGTCCCCTTCAGACCCTAACATGTTTTAGCGGAAGCATACTACAACAAGATTAGCTCTGGTCTTGAGAGGGAATTTGAGTTGTCAGCTAGACAGAAGGTCGTGATTGGATGTGTGCAGTCAGAACATGACAAAGGTTTTCTCCTTGTTATCCCGATGGAAGGGCTTGGACAACGCATGACGTCTGTAGAATATCGTGTCATTATTCATTATCGATTGATGATCCCTCTATATTCAGATGGTGAGCTTTGTCCAGTGTGCAAGAAGAACAGACTTGATGCTTTCGGGGACCATGTGGCCCATTGTAAGCATTAGCCCGGCTTCAAGTACATGCATGACCACGTTAGAGATATCTTGTGTGATGTGTTCTGGCGTGCTAGAGTACAGGTTAAGAAAGAAGACTCATGTTAACTTTCTTACTGATCCTGAGGAAGGAAGATTGACATTACGTCCTGCTGATATTCTGGTCTACAACTCGTCTGAAGGAAAACATGCGTGTGTTGATGTTACAGGGGCGTCTCCGATGGTTGGGCTGGGTGCTGGGATTTTTGAGGTGGGGCTAGCAGCTAGCAATGCAGCAACAACAAAAGTGGAGAAACATGACGGAGCTTGTAGGGCTAACCAACATAGTTTCATCCCTTTTGCATTTGACACATTTGGATTGCTAGGCTCAGAAGCAGTTGAGCTCCTCAAGAGAGTGCAGAAGGTAATGTATTAAAACAATACAAGTGTTGACTGTTGAAGAGGAGGAGGGGAGGGTAGGAGAAAAGAATGTGTCCCATGCCCCCGCCTTAGACACCAATACCATTATACCAAGGCACACAACAGACTGAGACATACATGAAGCCAAGGCAGGGCGACTAAAGTATGTATGGTCTTTGGCAGGTAAGAGTGGAACTAGAAAGTAGAAAGAGTCAAGGGAGTCGAGAGAAGAGGGTGATCTAGAGAATGGAGAACGGAGATAAGGGGCGGGTGGGTGCACTGTCAGAGTGGCAGACGGTGCAGAACGTGTGTTGCAGTTAGTATTTGTATTCGGAAGAGGTGATACTGGGCTCCCCCCGTTCACTTTAAAACAAGTCCAGCTACTACCCAAGCCCAGGGTCGAAGTCCAGTAGTCCGAGTGAGTGATTAAAGTGATTTGGCAATTTTACCCTTTTCTCTTTCTTTCTTTGTCTCTACTAGAAAGTAGAAACTACGCAACAGCTCGTCGCCGGTGTCGGTCGCCTCTCTCTCTCTCTCTTCAAGTTTAATCATCACCATCATCAATTTTATAAGAAAGAAAGAAAGAAAGAAAGAAACAGATCTATCTATCTATCTATATATCTCGAGTATTGTATTGTATTTTATTTTATTTCTCTTGGCATCCATCCATTCCTGAAACCCTAAAAAAAAAAAACAAGTTTCCTGGATTCCTTACTTTCTCTTTTGATTATTTGATTTGGAAATGATACAGATACATAGATACATAGATATTAATTCTGCTGCTGCGCATCAATCTATTATATTCTATTCTATCAAATCTAATCTAGTTTTAAGTACAATCTGAATCTATCATATTCTATTCTATCAAATCTAGTTTTAACTTTTAAATACAATCTGGAGTAGAATGTTATGTTAGATACATTCTATACAGTTGAATTATCAATTAATTATTATGAGTCTTCTCTTCTCTTTAATTTTTATTTCTAACTAAATTCAAATTCTATTATAGAGGTGTTTTTTTTTTTCCCCTTTTCATTCATCGTCGCTCGGTTGTGTTTTTAATTTTACGATTGATTGATTGATTGATTGATTGATTGTGAGTCAACTCAGCTTGCTTGCTTGTTTGCTTTCCTCGCTATGATTTCCACTTCCACTTCCACCGTCGGAATACATTCTTCTGATAATAATTATAATAATAGGTTAGGAGGTGGAACTGGAAGTGGTGGTGGTCTTTATGAATCTCCACAATCATCTTCTTCCTCCATTCCTACTACTTCTACCACTACTGCTATTTTCAACAACAACAACATCAACATCAACATCAACTATGATGCTGATGAAACTATCATTGATGACTTACTCTCTGTGTCCTGGAATCAAGACTTTGGTTGCTTTGCTGCTGGCACTACTCGCGGTTTCCGCATTTATAACTGTCACCCTTTCAAAGAAACTTTTCGTAGGGATTTGAAATCTGGTGGTTTTGGTATTGTTGAAATGCTCTTTAGGTGCAACATTCTTGCTCTTGTTGGGGGTGGTCTTAATCCTCACTACCCTCCTAATAAAGTTATGATTTGGGATGATCATCAAAGTCGTTGCATTGGAGAATTCTCTTTTAGATCTCAAGTTCGTGCTGTCAAATTGAGGCGTGATCGCATTGTTGTTGTTCTTGAGCACAAGGTTTATGTCTACAACTTCATGGATTTGAGGCTTCTCCATCAAATTGAGACTCTTGCAAATCCTAGGGGGCTTTGTTGTCTTTCACACCATTCCAATACCTTTGTTTTGGCTTGCCCAGGTCTTCATCGAGGACAAATTCGGGTTGAACATTTTGGTTTGAAAATGACCAAGTTCATCACTGCTCATGATTCTCAAATTTCGTGCTTCATTTTGACCACCGATGGTCTTCTTCTTGCTACTGCTAGTACCAAGGGCACTTTGATTCGCATTTTCAACACCATGGATGGAACTCGCTTACAAGAGGTAATTTTTTCGCTCTCTTGTTTTTCATCTTTATACGGATCCCAATCTTCTATGAATCTTAACATGGGAGTGTTTAAGGTTTAATTGGGGAAAGGAGGGGGGGGGGGGGGATGTCTCTGAGGAAATAGCTAATTATTGATTCACTGTGCCACAACTCAATAAAAGCCTGTATTAATTCATGTACTGTTCTCTGTAGGTTCGTAGGGGCGTGGATAAAGCTGAAATTTATAGCTTAGCCCTTTCTCCAAATGTCCAATGGTTGGCTGTCTCTAGTGACAAAGGTACAGTCCACATATTTAGTCTCAGAGTGCGTGTGGTGGGAGAGGACTCTTCGATTAATTCCAGTACTACTCAAGGGCCAGCATTGCTTCAACAGAGTTCATCCTCTTCTCTTGATGCTCTTATATCTCCGACTATGGGAGCCAACCCTGGATCGTCGTTGTCCTTTATGAAAGGTAACTGGTTTATGCAGTCTTCGTGCTTAGTTGATGATTAGAAGCAAATAGTTAGGTAGTTTGTAATTTTCTTAAGAGAATAGATAAATGATCTATAATATTTTAAAAAGAGAAAGTGATGTGATAGTCATCGGAAGCTTCGATTATAGATTAAAATTGACAAATTTGAAATCGACGTTAGGGAAAATAGTAATGAGTCTCATAAGCCTTATTTCTGAGCAAATAATAATAAAAAAAGATGCCAGACTGTGGGTTGCTTGGTGATGATGTCATTTGTATTCATCCTCGCATCGTACCCCGCGAGCTAAAAAGAAAACTCTAAGCAAACACCAGGTAATGAGCACGTCATATGTTCAATGTCCATGATGCGAAAGACTTCTGCTGGAACCTTGGCCCTATAATGATTTCCCGAGGAAACATTAATCAATTACCAAGTGCAGGTTGCAAGGCAAAGAAAACCAAATCCTTTAACTCATGGGATATTGATCTCGGAGAAGTCTTTAACGACAGAGAGGCTAGGGGACACATAATCACATATACTCGATCAACTGGAATAAGCAGATTTGTGCCCATGGAACCAAAGGACACATCTCATTGTTAACAATCGAAAAGAAAGTTTATTATTGCCAATTAGAGCATTCCCAATAGTAAAAGGGTTTTAAGGGTGCCACATAGGAGAGAGGGAAAAGATTTTAGCATAAAATTAATGTTAAAAGTGATTAGTACTTTTAGAGCTAACAATGGTTGGTTTTAAAATTAGTGTTAAAACTTAAGGTTTCACTTTTCCCAAAAAACATAGTGTACATTATGATGAAATCTAATTTTTAATTAATAAAATGATCCTACGTGGCACTTTTAACTCCTTGGCAAATTTGCCAAGAAGATAAAAGTGTTTTGCTTGAAAAGTGTGTTAAAACCAACTATTGGCAAGAGTTTTTTACTAAAAGTTGCTAAAAGTGATTTAAAACCTGCCATTGGGAATGCTCTTACTGTCCTTTATGGTGTGCCTCTGGGGAGTACATAGACCTCATCTGATCCATTTTTCTCTCTATTTGGGCTTATGTTGTTTGGTCGGCTTCTTCATCCATTGTGTCCTAGCAGTATATTATTTTTAGGGAACACAGAGAATTAAGTTACTGAGATAATAAAAGGGGTTTTGAAACAGAATCCTAAACCTTCATCTTCAATGTTTTTACATTTAAAACAAGAGTTTTGAAGAATGTGAGAAAAAGTCCTCTCCAAACAAAATTTGAGCTCGTCCTTTAGTTGGAACAAATTCAATCAGTTTTAAATAGGTTGAAACCATTTTTTGAGTTGTACAGATTTCAGAGGTCAAGGTCGGGTCTCTCGCTTAGACAACTTTTTGTGTGAAGAACTTTCGTAAGAAGCACAATTCAAATTGCCCGATCGTAGAGTTTTAAGTACTCTTAACTTTCTTTTTTGGTAGTGGAGACCTGCTTGAGCTCAAACTACTGTCTGACTGAGTCCCATTTTCCACGGAGTTCGAACTGCTTATAGCCTGATGAAGAGAGTTCAAATCAGATAAATTTTGATTAAAAAAAATCTTCATCGAGTCAGTTAAAATTATTGTCTTCAAGGTGTCCTAAGGACCTCTAGGTCTTTTTGCAATCTGTCTTACGAGATAACTTTTTTTTTTTTTTTGCATGGGAAGACCGATCAAGATGATCACACCGCAAGCTGGATGTATTTCATGTACCTAGTACACTCTGTAGGCCTCTTATAAAGACCTCAATGTTTTCATACAAGCTAAAAGGTCCAGTTCCACAGAGTATTAAATGGCTGTGATAATCTGCTCGGTAGTCAGTAATGTTGTGCAACGGAAGCTTTAACCCAAGGATTGGTTGTAATACCGATAATCTAGATAATAGCAAATAACAGAGAAAGTAAACGAAAAAACACAATCATGCACACACAATAACACCAATATTAACGTGGTTCGGCAAACCCGCCTACTCCACCCGGCAACCGATCAAGAAGATTTATTAATCAGAGAAAAGAAAACAACCTAATTACAAATCTATAATTCCTTGTCTCTTTCTCTCTCACACACTAGAACCTGAGAAACCCTATTATGAAAACCCTCATAAATATGTCTCTCCCTATCTAGTAATGCTTTCACCTTTGGTTCACTCTCTCTTCTTTTTACCACCCTTTTACAATACCCAAGAGTTCCTAATCCATACAAGGATTCTAATTGAATAACAATACCAATTACCAATTAGAATACCAAGTACTTTGGGAATAAAATTCCTACCTACATTGTTTCTAGAAACAAACATAAGGTATGATCCTATAGACCTCACTTAATATAAGCTATGATCCTGCGCATTGCGAGCCAATACACAAGTAACAAGAATCTGACTATCCAATTTTCTTTTCCTTTCCGTCAATAACTCCCAGCATATAGCATGTAGAAGAAGCTTCCAAAAGAGTTCAGCACAGTAGTACCTGCACAATTGCATCTGAACACCTGAAAGGACCAGTGTCAGACTTGCTTAGCCTCAAAACAATCAATAAAGAGATGCTGAATAAACTCTTCTTCTATAAAACAAATAGGGGATTTATTGACTAACACCATTCTACCTTTGTTCAAGTTGTCACTTGTTAGTTTTATTCCCCTTATGAGATCCCAGATGAAAGACATTCACCTTAGACGGAGCCTTCGAAACCCAGCCTTCGGTGTGAAGAAACTGAGTATCACCAAGTTGCTGTATTCAATTCTTTTGCGTGATCAATCCGGTGTAACTAGAGTTCTCCAAGCTTTTAATTTTTATGTCTTGAATTGTTTTAATCTTCAAGTGACAATAAAATATAGTTTGCAATCAAAGTAAAAACTTGTGTATTATTTTGCAATCAAAGTAAAAACTTTGCAAGCTAGTTTGCAATCAAAGTAAAAACTTCAAGATGGAATTTCTGTGCGAAATGACTTAATAAAATATAGTGTGGGATTCTTTTTTTCCTGTTTTTTTTTTTTTTTTTTTTTTGTTTTGCACGTGATGAACAGTTAACTTTCAATTATTTAATGTTTATTATGCGGATGAAGTGGTAAGACATCAAAGCCTTTTCTTGTTTGCAATTTGAGGTTCCATCATTGTATTATGTTAATTTTTCAGGGGTGTTACCAAAATATTTTAGTTCAGAATGGTCGTTTGCTCAGTTCCATTTGCCAGAAACTGTCCGATTTGTTGCTGCATTTGGATCACAGAACACTGTTATAATAGTTGGCATGGATGGCAGGTACTAGCCTCCCCCTCCCCCTCCCCCCCCCCCCCCCCCCTCTCTTTTTTTGTATCTGAAATTTTGTGTTACTTGTGTATTCGTCTCTGTTGCTCTTCTATGATATTGTGATAATTAATTTGATATAATTTGGGTGTGAATTTTTCCAGTTTCTACAGGTGCAGTTTCGATGCTTTGAATGGAGGTGAAATGTCACAGCAGGAATATGTAAGGTTCCTTAAAAACTGACCATCCTGGGTAGTGGAGCATGGCTAGAGTTTCCACTGCCATCGTGTAAATATGAAGGAAATCTGAAGATCTATGTACAGACCATATATATTACATCTAATTGGTTCGCAATGTAAATTTGTTGTAAAGGAAAGTTTTAGCTGTAACTCATTTCATGATTGGCATTTGCATATTTTCCACGTTCCAGAAAGGATTACTGTAGTTGGTTGTATATGGGGTTACTGTAGTTATTTTATATGGCACATTTATGAACACCAGTGACTCTCAAATTCACTGTCTTAGGTACTTTGCTAATTGTCTGTCATTAGCAGTATTATTGAATCAATATTATTATTTTTTATTAATTAATTTCACATGGCGTAGTGTGGGTTCCTAGAAGCTCCATTGGAGACTTGGTAGTGCAGTGGAAAGGTAGAAACCTGAGTACGATAGGGAGGTAGATATGGAAGATTCTTTTCCATGTCATGCTGGGAAGTGTGGATGGAGAGAAATCACAGAATTTTTGAGGAGAAAAAAAGCACCTGGAAACAAGTTTTGGCAACTTAAGTTGAAGGGAAGGTATAGAGTATACTATGAATGTATAGGCACTGCAAACATTGTGGAGGAGGGGACACAATTGAATTTCCCTTTGATAAAGTGAACTACGTACCTGTAACCAAATTTATATAATCAAAACAAAATTAGGATTATATTCATTAATTAAAAAAGCCAAATTTTTTTATTTTTTTATTTTTAATTTAGTGGTGACCGTTGTGTTGTGGTGTCAAATTGCACACCACTATCATATATTCATATAGCAAGGAGCAGCAGGAATTTGAATACAGATATGAAAATATCGGTTGAGAATATAAACAAAGGAAAAAGCATGGGTATTAGTAGTTGTTGTTGTTCACCACTAGTAGTAGTTCCACCAGCAAGGGCTGCAGGGCTTGAGCTTCAACATCATCATCAGATTCTAGTAGTAGGAGTAGGAGTAGGAGTAGGAGCTATGCGCCTCAAAATTCAGTGCCGCCGCTGCTCTGTTGTCGTTGTTGCCGCTGCTGCTGCTGGCTCAGCATCAGCAGGTAGGTGTCTGCACACTGCACACTCTCTCAATCAGTACCATTTGTTGTTATTGCAATTCGAGAAGTTGATTTATAGTATTTGTTATACACAATAGAATAGAATGATAGATCTTCTTCTTAATTAATGTATTTGTTCTAAAAAAAAAAAAATCAGCAAAGAATATAAAAACTCTCTCTCGATCAATTTCTCGTTATTACATTTCTCTTTCTAATTTCTATCTAGCTCGATTAGCCTCCCCGCCTTCTGCGCTTTTCTAATATATGTATTAATAGAACTGAACTCATGTTACTTGCAGCAGACTCAGAGCCATCGTTGGATGTGAAAAAGAAAGACAAAAACAAAAATAAGACAAGAATAGCTGGCATAGATCAGGATGAATTGCTTGATCCATCTGACTTGGCTGATCCAGACAGCTCTTTTCTCCACTTTAAAGGAATTCGCATTCACCACAAGATATACAACCCTCATCTACACCTACACAACCAACAACACTCCCCTCCATCTCCTTTCACTCAAACTTCTACTAAACCTCTTCCATTCCCCATCATTCTACTCCATGGTTTTGGGGCCTCTCTTTTCTCATGGGACCGAGCCATGAAGCCTTTGGCACATGCCACTGCTTCCAAAGTTGTTGCTTTTGACAGACCTGCCTTTGGTTTGACATCCAGGTCAACAATGGATCACAAGGATGCTGCTGTTCCATCCTTGAATCCCTACTCAATGGCATTTTCTGTGTTTGCCACTCTCACTTTCATCGACTTTTTATCTGCTGACAAGGCAATTCTTATAGGGTATGCAATTTTTATTTACTTTGTTATCTTGCATCTTCCATCATATATATTTACTACGTTGTTCATTGCATAATACTGCTCTACTGCATCATTTTGGATCTTTAATATACCAACACCAGCATGTCAAACAACGACCCCTTACTCCCGATTCCCAATACAATTATAGGTGAAAACATCCATAAAAGATATATATTTCTTCCTTGTAACTTCTCTCTTCTGACAGCTGAACTCTGTCCAAACCTCAAAAATTGAGATCCCAGGCACTCAGCCGGTTCCCTTGTGGCAGTTAATACTTACTTTGAGGCTCCTGACCGTGTCGCTGCACTCATTCTCATTGCTCCTGCAATTTTTGGCCCACGTACTCCGCCTAAGAATACTAAAAAGGGTAAATTAGAAGGAGAAAGCAATAGTGAATGCAACGACAACCCTACTTCAAAAGTTCAACACAACACTTTTGTTATGATTGGGCATATCTTGTCAAAGCTTGCAATGCACATTGCACGGCCTATAGTGGGGATGGTGAAAGGGATGGTGAATATGGTCAGCTCTTTGTATAAGAAAGTCTTGACAGCATTTTTGCGTTCAACAGTTGCTGTAATGTTGGTGAGGAGAATATTTATATGTAAAATAAATTAAAAAATATATATATATCACACTTGGTATTCATGGAAAATCAATTTTAAAGTCTTTATAGCATGTAAATCTTTTTGTTAATTGTATGCTTGGTTTTGCAGGTGAGGATGGTAATTGATAAATTTGGCATAGCTGCCATTAAGAATGCATGGTATGACGCAAATCAAATCACTGATCGTGTCTTAGACGGTTATACAAAGGTATGTTATACTGATGTAAATGCATTCACTCAGCTTAATTGTAGTCTACAAATTTTGGTAGCTGTAACTGATGTTGGTTTTACCAATGATGTACTTATAATGACAGCCATTGAGGACTAAGGGTTGGGACCTGGCTTTATTAGAATACACAGCGGCCATGCTAACAGAGTCTCCATCTGAACCACCATTATCCAAAAGACTCGGTCAAATTTCTTGTCCAGGTAATAGTTGTAATATAGTTAAAAAAGAATGTTTTAAGTCTAAGAGACTGATTCAGAATGTCTGATAAATGGATGACAACCTTGCCTTGTTGGCGTGTGATGAGTTGACACAGGCAACTAGTATACAAGTAGTTATGAATAAATGAGCTGCATACTAAGATTAACCCACCATAAACTAGACTCCTTTTGCTTTGTTCTGAAGTCTTGAACTAAAACTATTTTGTTGCCATAAATTAATAGCCATCTCGCACTCCTGATCATGTATAACCTGTACAGAGTAGACTGCAGTTAAAGTTGAAGTTTCCCAGGCACTGATATTCAGTGGTCAGCTGGATCATGTTTTTCCATGAAATAAATACTACACCATTTACAGTTTGTAGCTTGACTGTATTTTTATACTTTTAAAATCTTTCTCTCTGTATTCAAACAGTGCTTATTATCACTGGTGATAGTGATCGACTTGTCCCCTCATGGAACGCTGAAAGGCTATCTCGAGCTATACCAGGCTCTTCCCTAGAAGTAATAAAGAACTGTGGCCATTTGCCCCATGAAGAAAAGGTCGAAGAGTTCATTTCAGTTGCCCAGAAGTTTTTGCAGAGTGTGTTTGGAGCTCGAGAGGAACAAGTTCTGCAAACTGCATCCTGATTTTTGAATTAAAGTTAAGCAAATGACTCATATGTGTATTTATTCGTTTTCATTGATTCTTAAGGTCTAGCATAGAAATATAGAGCGATGCACCTTGGAGTTTCTATGCTAACAGAAAGGAAGACTTTCATTATACATTTACTTTTGACTTATAGGACAAGTGTGTTTGGTTCACAAAAAACCCAGAGAGAGCCAACATAGAATGATTGCTTCAGTTCCCAGTGAAGCAAACACACATCCAAAATGATCCTAATGGCTATTCGATCCATATACTCCTATATTAATCGAGATCTTGTATCTTCTAGAGAGGAAAAGACTGCTCAAATACAATTCTGATTACATGCCGAAATGGATTGTGCATGTATATCGAAGAAATGGATTCTCAAGAAAGAAAGACGAAAAGGAAAGTGTCACTGAAATTAAATCTGTTTTTGTCTTGCAGAAACATTCACCCTAAATAAAAGTAGGAGAATGCATGAAATAGTTATCTATCCGCCAAGATATATTATGAAAAGGAAGATTTAATAATACATATAATTGTGGCCTGGATGGTGCAACACTAGAAAGGGGGTTCCGCTGATATAATTAAGCTATCATCTTGTAGGGCAGATGGAAGCTCAAACCCTGACATAAAATCATCACCAAAGATCACAGCACCGGCTGCCAAAGCCCCTGCACCCATCCCCATTCTGAAATTAGATGCACCACCTCGCCCTGCGACTGTTCCAGATGATGAAGAAGGTATGTTTACCCAATTCCCTGGCAATTGGCCGTCTCTGGGAAGAAAAGTAGGCAAATAACCCACATGAGAAGGTGGTGGTGGTGGTGGTGGCGGTGGACGATAGCTTGTACCACTAACAGATGATGGATTTGCTTCAGAAGTAGCATGGTTTGACATAGGATGTGGGTTGTAGTCCGATGTCATATGCGGCTGTGGGTAAGGTTCTGCATGGTGTGAAGGAGCCATCAGATATGGTCTAGATGAGTATTGATCACTTCCTGTACCAAACGAAATGTCATTTGCTTCACCTGTCAGCTGGAAGCCTTCTCCATTACCTGCAAAACACACAATGAAAATGGAATCTTTGAAGTCTAGTATTATCTTATATTTCCAATTTTAGTACTATTAAAACAAGACTGTTGAAGGTCAGATCCCATGGACATAGCATAACAATAAACAAATTGTTATATATACAGTAGTATTAGTAACCTTACCTGGGTAGGAAGAGAACTCTTTGTGATCCTTAAACGACTCTTCCTCAGATATCCGGATGGAAACATCAACAAAGCCTTGAGCCTTTCCAGAGCTGTTCTTCCGCAATTGAAAGCTTCCCACTTGTTCAAGGCCGTTCTTTGTAGCCTCTGATTTCTTTATGGGCATGTATTTGGCCAGGAACTCTTTCAGCATGATAACTGCTGTCCCCTGAAGCTTTTCCCTCAGGAAAATGGAGTCCCTACTGTAAACTTCAACATGTAGTGCTAAGCCTTGCCAGTAGGATTCAGAGTCATCGATCAAGGCAGAAAACTTAGTTCTCCAAGTTGGGTTGGTGCTACCTGAAGTGTCGATCTTGGTACAGTATTTGCTCTTGGGATCGATCCACCCTACAGCAAACCACTGAAGTTTCCATAAAGATGACGAACGTTGGAGACCACGAGCTGAGATCAAACAGATTTCAACACGAATTTTGGCCATTTTTATCGTGAGTGAGTTTGAGGGAGATAAGATATAATAGGAAAGTAATGTTGTTTTAATTATTATATGAGATATAATAGAAAACTGCTTTACTTGATAGAAAGGCGATTCCAAAACAACTAATCTTCTGTTACCTTTTCCACATTGTCTACATAATTTGATTCCATTGTCTAGTACTCTAGTCTAGTAGTTGTTGATATTCCTTGTTTAGTTTCACATTATGCACTCATACCAACTTCTTTTTATCCAAGCCATTCCAAAACAACATCATATCCACCGCTATCATTAGTCTTGCTGCTTACTGTTGGGATGGCTAATTTAATCACTGGCTAAGCTGATCCGAAACCCCATATAAGCAAAAAATCTCAAATATCCTACGCTTCGCTTCTTTCTATATGATAATATATATGCACCTTGGTTGCTGCGCTCCCTTTGGGCCCTCAAGCAAAAATTACCCCCCAACTTTTAATTAGACCCAGATGTGAAATCAAATATTCGTGTTGGTTAGGATGAGATCCCATCCCTCACACAACCACCAAGGATGGCTTTAGTTTACAATTCACACATTAATATATAGGAGTAATTTACATACAATATAATGGAGCTGAGATTTGCAGACAAGATGGCCTTCTTTTTCTTTTTTGCCATTGATCTTCAAAGGTTTATCCCTATATGGCTATATACAGAACTTACTTGCTTTTCATTTAGAGTTGAACAATATGATTTACAAACAACTAATCAGTCAACATTCAATTGTGGTTATCTTATATGCAAAGTGTTTTTTGATGGTGGAAGTAACAACAGCTTCCGCCCAGCAGGTACAACCATCTGGTTTCTTTCAGTGTTCTGTCCAAAAGGTGTTTTGGTATAAATCATTGTGGTGGATTCCAAAACATCGTCTCCAAATCCACAAGCTTCAAAGAACAATCTGTTACAGTAACAAGGTCATTACTAATACGAGCATAGAGACAGAATTTGAATGTGCACAAACTAGTACATGTCTACAACTTGATTTGAACCATTTGATCTATTGATCATGTTATTTTTGAATATACAAGTACAGGAATGATTGGTTGAGTTTACAGTTCCCAACCCTTGTGCACGAACCTCACATAAGCAACAGGACAGAAGAGCGAATGAGCCTGTGGCTCAATGGTAGCACCCCTCTCACAAAGTGGAGAGGTTGTGGGTTTGAAACACGTCAACAGCTGATTGTTGATATAAGTTTCCACACGTAATTTAAAAGAGGTAGGGGTGCCCTCAACCCCGTAATTTAAAAAGGACGGGGGAGAAAAAGCAGAGTGCTTTATCAAATGTCGCAAACTCCCAGAGGTATTCATGTATGTATATTGGTAATGAAATTTCATATTGACCTCCTTGATCAGTTGAGCAGGGATGGCATTCATTAGAGAATCATCAAATCTGCCATTTGATAGTAGTTGATGTGCTAAACTTTGTAGTACACTAATCAGTCCCTATTGTGGCTATTTCTTTATATATTGTTGGACTACCACAAATTTACAGGATACTACACTAATAGCAACCGTACTGTCAAGCAGGCTTATTATCAAACGTAGCCTCATATGCTTTCAGATACCAAAACAAAAATGTCCAAGCATGGTTTTAATAATAATAACTCGCATGTTTATGTGCCATAGCCTGAAATAGAGCATCCACACGGGATCTATTCACCACAAGCTGCATCTTGCTTTACCACTACCATAAAGAAATGAGCAATATCTATTTCGACTAAATTCAACAAGATGACAGTTTTCCTATAGAATTTGACCGGACACCCTCAATTGATTGGAATTAATGGGAAAGATGATGAAAAGGGGGATTGTTTGTGATTGATTGTTGAGACTGAACCTCTCTTGTTGAAGGTTGCCTACGTACCTAGTTCTTAAAGAAGCTAGGGATCAAGTCTCTTGTTCCGTAGTTCATGATGTGTAGAGATTTTGTGTATTTATAGATGTGGGAAACCCTAATTGAGGTTTCCTTGTTGGAGAAGACTTGTGTTTCAAGTTGAATAGCCATATGGAGTGTAGATGGGTAATAAATATGGGTTATGGTGTTGGGCTTTAGTGTATTAACCCGATAGGGGGGTCCAATACAATATCCAATATAAATCATCCTCCATTATGGTTTCTTCCCAACTAGCAGTCAAGTATTCATGTTGCTAAAGAATAAATTTTACTAGAAAACCCTTACAATTTCAAAGTATTATGTGCAGCCTTGAAGGTGATGTATGTGGGGAGCGCACATATGAGATGCACATATTGAATATAGAGTATTAACACTCGTAACATATGCAATATCACGACTATAATGACATAAATTGATGAATCTACCAACAAGAAGCCTGAAACATCTTAAGTCTATTCCCATCTGATGCATTCAGCTTACGGCTTTGACCTATAGGGCATACACTGGCTTTGCTTCAAGAGTACTTGTGTTCTTTAAAAAAAAAAAAAAAATATTCATAGCTATTGTGATGACTCTACACCTAGAGAGTACCCAAATTTTAAAGGCTTTGATCTCAAACACAATAGTTGAAAACAACTTCAGTTCCTTCACCTTATTTAGATCATTCCCTGTGACTACTGTGTTATCTAACAAAACAATCCACTATAAGGATTAAACTTCAAAACATGCTATCAGAGGTTGTTCCAGCCCCAATTTAAGCAATAACTTTTAATAAGGAGGTAAGAGATACTAGAAAGCAGGGGAACACTCTGACCATAACACTCTAAGAAGGTGATGTGAGCTGTATACAGGTTGGATGAAGTAGAACAAAATGATGATTGTCTACAACTTCTAAATTTGATGTATTTGGCTTTTCAACTCAAAACATTACCATTACCCTATGCTAAACTTCGGGCTAAACTTCGGCAAGGTAATTCGGACAGGGAAATAGTATTGAGATGCCCAGTCGTGGAAAGCTTCAGCAGAAAAGGCTGCAAACATGAGCATCATGGCCACTTTCAATACAACTTCTCAACTCAAGAACTTAGTGTTACAACGCGCATATTTTGTCAATAATGATATCTTCAAGATCAAGGAATCAACTGTGATTCTCACATCACTATGCTGAAAGGTAGTTTCGTAAAGCTAAGGTTCAGTTACCCTATGACAGGTGTGTAATTCAGTTACCATCACAAAAATAAATTCACCATAGCAATCAGAAATTATGGGTGACGGTCAACGTACAGTTACTCAAGCTTCTGACATTTTGATACGTGGTGGTGAGAAGATCATTGGATCCGATATATTTAATCAACCCTTTCTACTACTGCACTTAAAGCTTTAAAAATACACATTCTTAGCAGGTTTAAAAAAGGCATGTTGCCAACCTCAATTTGGTCTGGTGTCTGGAGGTATTTATTTTGTTAGCATGTTCACTTACTCAATTTTATCCACCACACTTGAAAAGGAAGAAAATGCTCTAGACTGAAGCGTCAGAGTAATTTGTACAAGTTCTTGTCTACAAAATAGGTTAAACAAATAGTTAGTTGTTAAATCCCTTGTTTTATGTTGGGAGAGCCATGGTTCAAAATCCGAATCCGAGCGAAATTTCAAATTTAAAAAAAAACGGCATATTCCGACATTCCGACACTCGAAACAAAAAAATCATCTGAATATATCAGGGATATTCTCGATAATTCCCGTATTTTAAAATGCTGATTCTCTAAAAAACGGCATATTCCGCCGAAATTTCGCGAAATATGTCGGCATTTTTAACTATGGGGAGAGCTACCATGGATACCCAAGATTTAGCACCAATACATGTGCAAGCAAGCTGGCAGTCTAGCTGGATTTAGGTCATTAGGTGTATATGGGATGGGCAGCTACATGTGATCTAAGGTCCATGAACCTTCCAAGAAACTTGTTGTGGACTTGCTGTCCTAATCAACTAATGTGGAACTTTTTACCACAAGATCGTGACGCATCTGATAAGTGCTCCTTGTCAAAAACAGTAATAGAAACAGAGAAATGCTAACAAGAACCTAATAGAGATTTTGCTATTAAATTTTAAACATAGACGCCCCGTGCCTTTCCTCTCAAAGGAGAAGTCCCTTACTCATTACATCATCTAACATGCATTTTATTCCACCTCCTGGGATGGTTTACTTTAGTGCCTTTAGCAATTAGAAGGCAAGAATTCTGTGACGTTTTTTTGGGATCTTTAGATCATTCCTCGTGATTTTATTTTGTAAGTCCATATTTCACCAAAAGTTTACAGCTAGGATTTTTAGAATTGATACTTGAGTGCAAAATTCTATTATTTTGGGGAAGTTAGAGGTGATAAACGAAGTACCTCTCTTTTTCTGAGCATAACGCTGATATGTCATATATGCCTCGACTAGTAAGCACCCTGAAAAAACAAAGACATATTATTATAAAGAAGGCTAAATTTGAGAAACTTGCACCACAGAAGACATATTTGCATTATATTGTTCTCAGGAAAATCAACAATAACAATCACCCTCACCGCAGAGGCCAGAAAAGCACTAAATTAGTTGATGTTTACAATCATTATTCTTCCCAATTTTATAATTGTCAGGCCAATAGGAAAAAAACAGTTTCAATAAACAGCAGTGATTTTAATGGTCTGCAACTGCAAGCCTTTTATCTTAAAAATTAATTATTTGGGTCATATGGTAAAAACAGTGTCAGTCTTAATTACCTCGTGATTCTGTTAAGAATCCTCCTGCCAATGCCAAGTCCTTGTAATGAAGGAAGAACCTGAATGAATAGATTAAACCAATATCAGCTTGGGTGGTGGATTGAATTTATAATTTTAACTATGACATCAACTACTGTACTATGTGTTTTTTTTTTCTTTTTCTTATGCAAATATATTGCAAAACAATTAACAATTATACAGTAAGCTAATTAGGTAGAAGAAAGAATTGTTTACCACAACATCGTGGATGGAAGCCGTTAGCTCATTATCGGAAACTGCCCGACCAAAACCAACCAATTGTCTACTGCTACTGCTCACTGGAAATGAAAAAGGAAGTGGGAATGGGAATGGGAATGTGGGGAAGGAAGAAGAAGAAGAAGAAGAAGAAAAGACAGACACAAGCACAGAGCTGTTGGAAAGAGCTATACGAAGCTTGACAGGATCGACAGGTTCAACAATGCCATGGGGGTCAAGGTTTGGGAATCTGTGGCAGGACAGGTTAGCAGAGGCAAAGAGGTCTCTCAACTCAACAACGTTAACGTGAGATGGGTTGGTAGATATGAAGGTGGTAGGAGTAGGACGACGACGAGGTGGTGGTGGTGGTGGTGGTGATAGTGGGAGTTTGCTGCTGCTGATGGTGGTGCTTGTTTGGGTTTGGGCACAGATCATCATCATCATCATGGCCATTGATTATTCTCAATCGATCACACTAGCTCCCAAGTTCGATCAAGGCAGAGGCAGAGGCAGAAAGGCAGCAGCACTCCGGCCACCTACCATCATATCTGAAATCTGTCTGCTCCCTTCTTGATTATCCACAATTCCACATCTTATCTATATACTACAGTAGTATCTATGATTATTCATCCCTTCCCTTACGTCTAAAGACAAACCTACCCTCTTTTAAATTCAAATTTGAACCAAACAAAGGTTCACACTTTACAGCACTTCCACTCATCTGATGATCCAAACATCAGATGCCTTTTTATCACATATACATATATGGATTGATTGGAAAGCTAGTTATAAGAAAAGTTCTGAGAGTCTCAAACTCTCAATCACACCAGCCATTTTTTGGATAAGGGATGCAAGAGGGCTAGCTGACTTCACAATTCACATGACTAGCCAGCCATGTCCCCCTACTGCCCTACACCATACATAGTAAGCCAGTTAGGGGCTATTTTGGGAATAAAAGTTATAAAGTAGAAACCATAAGTCCGGGTGTAAGTCTGGCTTGTTTTGCAATTCTTTTTAATACAAGGAAAAAGGAGAAAGCTCCTTGTGACTTCTTTCTCCTTCTCCTTAATATTCCCCACCCATCAAAATCTTCTGCTCTAGCTTTTATGGAAATTGCAAAAGTTTAAGGGTAAAAAAATCTATCGCATAAAGAAGAGACTGTGTAGGCAATCATGAATGTGCCAATTGGCCTAAGCACAACCACATCATTAAGGAAAATAATAATATAATAACACTGAATAAAAAAAATAACGCTCAAAAGCTTCCCTTTCATAGGTGACCAACACCCGCAAGAAAAAAATATTATGAAATAATATCAAGTCATGTACCCAAATCTGCATTTACATAACTTGCTCAAGATCCCCCGATCATTCTATTCTGAAGAATTTCCCAGCATTAATCAACCAAGCATCTCAGGGAAACCAATGTATTGACTACACGAAGTGCCCTCAGAAAAGTATGCGGAGATAGAGAACAATCCACCCAGCCATGGAAAAGATGGCAAAAATATGAACCCAGAAAAGGACTGCGGCTGCCTCCTTGCCACACCCTCTTAAATTGGCTACAGCACCTACAAAATACAGAATGAAACCACATCTGAGAATACAGATAAATAATCAGGATAAAGCAAGATAAAACTTCCAAAATTTCATATTCTTTATTTTTTCCCCTTTTTCCAAGAATAATCTCTTTGTACTATTAGGAAGATGAATCAACTTAACAATGACTCCTACAAGTTAGAACTTCTCATTTCAAACACATCCAAGCTCTTTGTTAACCAAAGCTACCACTAAAGTGTGTGTTAAAGTGACTCCCTTAAAGTCACTTGGAATCAGACCCCAGTTTCAGTACACTCAGATTAAGATGATATGAGGGTCACGATAGAAACTGTTTGTGATCCTTTCAGTGGGCCACAAACCACATAAAACTCGAAGATCTCTCCAACGAAGAAGATGAAGATTTCTCCAAGATTAAAGACAAAATTCCTCCATTCTTCATGCTGAGATTGTATATGGTGCTTGCGCTAGCATAAACATAATCGAAATCTCAGGATAGCACTCTCTAATTAGAATTCAAATATTAATTTAAATTCAGGGCTTAAGGAATTAATGGTGATGAGTGGAGCCCAAGCAGGATGCTCTTGGAATTATGGCCAGTACTAGTTTATTAATCAAGTTTTAGAAATGTGGTGCTTTGTTCAAGAGTAAAACCCACAATTCAATTACATCTATAAATTCAAAAGCACAGTACACACATTCTTCTTTTTGCTTCTTGTGTGATTGGGTTTGGTCATCTTGCTTCTCTTGATTGCTTTTGCGAACGCATAATACAAAACTAGGAAGACAATAAAGAGAGGAAGCTTCGTTGAACTTTGGATACAAAATCCAAATTTGCCCTATCATGTGGTACTTAAGTGAGTGAAAGGTCTTCATAGATCTTATATTCTGGATGTGAAACTAATTGGAATGATTACAAAAAATCACTATAATGTCTAATAAAACCTAAGTCTATTGTTTATTACTCATCAGAAATGCGCTAGCCTAACAAACTTTTTCTAACTAGTTTGCAAAAGAGAGAATGTACATGTGAAGGATGATGACACATTTTTTTTCTAAAATCTTTCCTCAAAAAAAAAAAAAAGAAAGAAAAAAAGAAAGCTATAAAAAGTTATATAGGAGGAGGAACCAGGTTTACCAGCAAGGACAGATGTAGGCATTGTATGTTGTAGAAGAAGGACAAATCTAAACATCTTATCTCCAGCTGGGAGGAGACCAAGTTTATCAGCAAGTGTCACAATTCCAAGCCCGGCAGGGGGAACCAAAACCAACCGGCCAAAAATAATAGCAGCAGTTGTCTTCAGTCCAAGCTTTGAGCTTCCTGGTCCTGCATAATACACAAAGCCTCATCCTTAACATTCCAATCTTGTATCACCCAGAGGTATTTCATTTAGATGAATAGCATGCATAAATGAGTAAACATATGTGCACAGCAAATCTGCTTGTAGGGATAACCCTTTCTTTCTTCATAACATGTTGTGCAATAGAATACTTGCTAAAAGGTAGGCTTGCTTGATGTCAATGGTTATCTTATCGAATACCTATAAATAAAAATAAAGAAGGATAACAAACTTACCGTCTACCAGATTGCCACCCAGCGCCAGTAGAATGCAAGGAATCATCGCTTCCCTGTCAGCAACAATAATTGTTAGACAGTCAATCTAAAGAGAATTCTTAAGATCGTTTTACTAGGTTCAAGTTAATGCAGATATTGGTGTGCTCCATTGTGTTTATTGGAAATGAGTTTCCCAAAATGTTAGGTATTTGTTGTTTAAGAAGAATAAAGAAAAAGAATGAATTTCCAAAATACAACGAAAAAATCAGTTTATTCATTTAAAACATCTGTTACAGAAATAGACACTGAAATAAAAGTAATATGTAAATGTAGGGCAGCAATAGTTCGATGACTAAAATGACTTCTGAAAAGTGAACCAGATGTGAGATTATAGTTCGGCATATGTTTGAAGCATTTACAACAAGTGGGCCCTTGTACGTGCATTGCCAAAAGTAGTATTGACATCTAAAACAAAGACTTCGCATACATTTCATATCAAGGCAAGTGATATCTTTATTTCAATGAGTAATATATAATATCATATTTACCATCATGTATAATTTTTATAAGGTGGCCCTGCACCCAAAAAGTCTTCCTTTCGGTCTCTTTGTTATCATAAGCAATTCCAGAAGGGGAACTTTACCTCCTCTCTATCATGTAATGTAATGAACATTTGCCTTGCATGGTGTGTCCTCTTACAGACTAGAGGCTCCAATTATGAGAGAGTTGTCATGTGGACTATCACTAGAATGAGTTCAATACTCGACATAAACAATAAAGAGGAAAAGGAGGGGCAGATAGCGATGCAAAAGATTATAAGTTACATCAAGTTGTCATGGGTAATAATCAAAGAAACTATTAAAATAAAAAACTAGAAACAAAAAGTCACTATTCTATATAATTGTCAGAGTTTTTGGGACCTATAACAGAAACCTAAAAAAATAACAATTACGAGGTAATACTTTCTACAACGTACCCGAGAATAATGCAGCTGTCAGTAAAGAAGAAGAGTGGGGCATCATCAGTAAGAATCAATCGCTTCAAAAATGGTATGGCGCCAATCCCCATTGCCAGAATCTACAGAAAGCAAATGCATACTGTAAGCCTTCATCCAAAGGATCCCTTTGGTAATCAAATATTTAAGCAAATGTTTGAAAGCTGTCCAGACAACCCACGACATAATTGAATCACTCTCTACAACTATTAATTTATGAAAATCAGACAGGTAATATAAGTTTAAACAAAAGAATATATATATTTTAATTTTTCCATGTTTGGCCAAGATTTTGTATGGATGGCTTCATCATCTATAAATGTTGGATCATTTGAAATGGAATACAGTCAAGTCAAACTTTACATCAAACTAAAGTTTCAGAGCCTGTCAGACTCAACTCGGTGCCAATGCTCTCTGTAGACAACTTACCTTGGATTTTTAAACCAAAAAAAAAAAAGAAAAAATACACTACCACAACAATTAATAAAAATAAGTTTGTACATGTTTTGCAATTGTCACGCTTCTCTGAGATCAAGATCGATAAGTTAAATAAAAGAAAGTCGTCAATAAGCTTTTAAGCCAGGTGAACTAATACAAGCCTGAGTATTTCAACCCAGTCCAAATGCACTGTAAAGTGTCAAGTGACCCAAAGTTCATTCAATTGGACTAAATGAGATATCGGCCAAGCTCATGTTGCCCAGTAACAAAGATGGTGAAACCTTTTATTTTGAATATCTTGATGGGAAGAATTTTATTAATGAAAATAAGAAGCATAGACACAAGATCTCAGAATTAATGCATCAATACAAACCTAAGACATCCTAACTAACTTGGCAGTTGGGACCCCTTAGGCTGCTTATCAATAGCTACCATCTGAGATTCCCCAGGAAGAAACCAATGGAGAAGGAGATCCTCAGTTCCTCACCACCATACTAATAAAATGGCAAATTAACGTTTCATGTCAAGAAGTTTTAAAGTCTTACAGAAGCAATGATTGGGGGCTGCAGAATTTGCTTGAGCTTCAACTTCTCGTATAGATACGCAAAAAAATCTTTAATCTGCATCAAAGCACGGTGACATCTAAGCAAAAGCAAATTATATTTAAGAAACAATATTTGAGTAAAACAAAATTTTAT
This sequence comes from Aquilegia eximia, assembly GCA_023053565.1. Taxonomy (NCBI): domain Eukaryota; kingdom Viridiplantae; phylum Streptophyta; class Magnoliopsida; order Ranunculales; family Ranunculaceae; genus Aquilegia; species Aquilegia eximia. The sequence continues at coordinate 44,117,950 of JALIGU010000001.1, forward strand.
CTAAAAAAAAATAATTAATTGAGTAAAACAATCACAATTAATTGGAAAAAATTAATCCAAGTAGGTAATGTCTGATAGTTAAAACTTATTCCAAAAACCAATAATGAACATTTGTATGTATATGGTAGCAAGATACATGTCCATCCATTTATATTTCTTAGAAATGAAGTTTTTTAAACACGAACTTGCTCGTGTGAATGTTATACATTTTTTCTAAATAGTTATTTGTACTCTTAAGAAGTCTTTGAGGAGCTAAAGGGTGCACAATGAAGGAAGGGCAAACCTGACTCTCTGACTACAGCAAGAGGAATATAACACTGTCAAAGCATTACTAACCCATGACAAATGCTAAAACTGACTCAAGATGAGAATAAAGTTTTCGAAGCATAATTAATCTTGAACCAATTGTTCATGACTTGCTCTTATTATATGACTTCTTCGGTACTCTATTCAATGTCTTCCCGCATTTGTTAACTGAAATTCATATATGTTTTCCATAATCAATAAAAAAAAAAGAGGTATACATGTAAAAAGCACCGGAGTTCTCTATAACTTGCATCCGTATGTTTGTAACCTTCAAAATATAGCTTATGGTTTTAAACAAGCATTGCAGTCTTTATTTCACAAGGTCCAGCTCCTTTAATTTTGAATTTGATTTTGATGCTTGAATTATGATTATTTTATGTAGTTGCACATGATAGTTTAAAGGAACTTCATAGTCTTTACATGTCGATGATACTATGCTCACTGGCTCTAACTCAAGAACCTTACACTCTGATTTGAGTTTAAGCACACAGAGCCAATATCGAAAATCCCTCATTACAAACGGCGGTCAGTAAGAGATTAAATGTCTCCTCGTCTTAATCTTATTAGGTTAGTCTTATCAAAACCTTCATTGCAGTTACAACATTTGCTTAAATACAGTACTCATTACACTGTTGAAACCAAATTGTTTTGTGAGTGAATGTGCTAGGCCCTCTTGCGATCTCAACTTGAGATCTATGCATCCTTAGTTTGGATACCCTACTGCTAGGATTTGTAAATACTCCAGCCCATGCCCTCATGTTCGGGTTCAATACAAAAGAGACCTTTATCGTTCAAAGTTCATACTGACATGGATTTCAGGATTGCAAAGCATAGTGGACATTTAAGCTGAGGCAAATCCCACTTTGTGCTGGCCTTCTTATCGGCTTTGGATGAGTTATTAGGTAGCAAACTGGATCACCACGTTGTACCTCCCATCCAAGTATCGAACGATGAATGGGAAATTCAACGCTCTAATGATTTCTTGTCATTGAATCATTGCACAAAGGTGGTCCACATATTGTCTTTAAAGGAAATCAAAGGGTTTTACTGCGTCAAAGAATCTACCTACTAGTCCATAGTATAGGTGTGGTCTCTCTATTAGAAGGAAATGAAATCCCATCATTGATTTTTGCAGCTTGAGAAGTTCCAAAAAGCAAAAATATAAATATAGATCGCCGATGTATTATTTTATTGATAAATAATTATCCATGTAATTTCAGAGCCAACCTTTCTGCAGCGTTCATCAATGAGGGCAAAAACACAAACATGGCAAACGAGTACAGCACAACAAATAAAAAGTAAAAGGTGTTTCTTACTTTTCCAGGCTTTGAAGTATTTGAATCAACTGGCTCTGGCTCTGACGGAGCAAGTAAGGGTACTTGCTCCGCTGTATTAATCACTGGATTGCTTTTGATCGGAAGATCTCCATCTTCTATGTCAAAGGTGCCTTCTGAAGGTGGTGCAAGCATTTGAAAGACATATGTGTAGAGAACAATTGCACCAACCTGAAACATGATCATCATTTTTATTCTAATCAGGGTCAAGCATCCTGTAAAGATAAACTAAGGCATGCATGTGCCAAAGTCCAAAGCGATTAGATTGATAAACTAAGGCATGCATGAGCCAAAGCGATTAGACTGATATAGAAACTATGATAAGACAAACCATTATCACAATTTGGGACTTGATTCTTCCACTGGTATTAATTATAAAATAATACCCTTGAGGATTATTAGCAACCAAAAGAAGAAAAAAAATCTCAGATAGCGCGATCATTGCCCAACATGGCCTTAAGCATGATAGATACCATAGTGAGTAGCCCGCCCAACACGTCCCACCCCTATCTTTTAAGTATTCCTCAAATACTATTAACTCTAGGACCCATGTTCTCAGCTATTAGTATCACCAAGGTTTCAGCCCTCAAATCATATACTTACTTTGCAAATTCAGGAAAAAAAATAAGGAAAAAGAAAGGATATGGTAAATGCTAACTATTTAATATTATGACCAAGAACTTCAGGTTTTATCAACATAAATTGGACATCTCATCCCCAAAACCTCGATGTCATTTACATCTTCCAACTTTGTAATATAAAAGATCTATCATAAGAAAATAATTTGACGATAAAATTTGTTACCAACAAAAGAAATAGTTTTACTTGAATTCACCTTACCAACGTAAACACCCTAAGTCCTTAACTAAGATTTATGAATAATTAAAATGTTTAAAAGGACAATAATGCGCCAAAGTGTCCAGCATGTAGAACATGTGATGCACTGGAAGATAAAACAAATACTTCAATGACTGCAACAAGAAAGAATTGGGTACAATTGGGTCTTACCCACTGGCCAAATGAGATGTAGGCATTCCCATCTTGGCTACATTTGTCATAATCACCAAAGGGGTTTGATTTGTCTCGACATAAGGCTGCAATCAATACAAGCGGCACATTTCCAATGTTTCCTGTAGTAAAATGCAGAAAATCGATACATCAGATTGTTTGAAGAAATCACAATGGTCAATAGGCAAAGCATATATATATATATACAATCTGGGTACGGGAAGAACAAATTGCAACTTTATTTTATTCTTTTTTTACCAGAACGTCGTGAAATTCAATAACTGAAAAGTGGTTAGTAGACATACATATAGCAAAAATAGAGGTAAGATTGTATTCATCACTAAATACAAGCAACAATAGGGTAAAACATAAAAGGTAATCGTTTGCAGCATAAGATGGTACAGGTGCTCACAAGAAAAATACTTCACCAAAGTTTGTTCTAAGAAAA